>WSYH01000135.1:136466-157972 GCA_036426205.1 Ascaphus truei | reverse complement strand
TCGCGCATGCAGGGCAAGTGCGCACGCGGCCCCCAATGCCAAGGATAGGCTCTATGGGACTACAACACCCATGGAGCATAGCGAGGGAGGCATCAGGTGCCTCATGAGAGCCAATAGGGCTGAGGGATTGCCCTGGAGCAAGTGGATACATTTTTGCGGGCTTGCGTGGGGAGTCAGAGACCGGAGCAGCCCAGGGAAGGAGGTAGGTAGGTTCAGGAGTCGGGGACTCCCTGTACTAGGCAGCACGCCCAGAGGCCCGGATAGCTCAGCTCCCCAGTAAGGTGAGTGTTGCCAGGGACAGCCCTCAGGTTAGGGACCCTGCCACTTACATGTGGGAGCTGGGAAAGAAAGGTTACAGAGAGTTGGAGTCAGGGAGCTGTGAGGGAAGGAAGGTGCGGGAGCGAGTGCAGCTCCTGCCCACATAGGTACCTACGACCCGGTAGGGCCCCCAACTCCCCACTAGTTAGTGGGTAATAGTTAGGAGGCCCAAGTAAGATAGGGACGCTGCCCTTAGTGTAGAGTGCTGCCTTGTCAGAGTCACGGCTGTTAGTGCTGTGAGGTCTGACAGGCAGGCACCTTGTTGGCAGCACGTTGTCTGCAGCATCCAGTGAGCTACAGCTTGCTGCTGTAGGCACTGGGACTCATTAAGTTGTTATTAAGCATAGTCAGGCTGGAAGAGCTAAAGAGGGGCAGGTTATTAACCCCTGTTAGGCCCCTAGGAGTTTTTTTCCCAAGCCACTTTAGGGCGGTACCCACAGGGACAGGCCCTAGTTAGGGTTCCTGTCAGTTTAGAGCCAAGTGTTAGTTAGGGACTCAGCGGACGCGCGGTCTTCCTGTGAAGCGGTTCGGATCCACGTGGGGGTCCGGAGAGACTATTCCAGAGGGAGACCGCCCTGGCGGTCTGCGTACAAAGGAGTTCGGTTGGAGGATCGACGGATTCATCACACGTCTGACCCTTTGCGAAGCCAGTTGCTGTCCGAGTACCGGAGTGCTCGCAGTACTATACAGTTCTAAGTGCACCAATGGGCCCTTAGTGTAATTGTGGCTGCGCAGTCCACCCATTGCTCTCTCTGCAAGAGTGCGGGGACATTGGTGGGTTTCTTTGGTCACTGGGTGGGATCACCTGGTGTGTGGGAAGCGTCCTGCGCGATGCAGTAGGTGTCTCCTCTAGAGAGGGATACAGGTTATATTGTGGTACTGCCGTGATACGTTGTTTGCATGTTAGTAAAGTCCTGTATTATCCCTCACCGTGTATGTTATATTGATTGTCCTGCGAGGAACCACTCCCCCTCTGGTGGGAGCCACGCAGGTGGATCGGCTGTATCGAGTAAGTGGGTGTCCCTAGTATTGTATTGCCCCCAGGTTCCCCGTGGCGGAAGCTCGGCCCTCCTGTGAGCCAACAGGTAATGCACCACACCTATGGTAACATCGGTGTTCCCTTGCAACCCCACACTATATCTGCGATGGGGGGGGGGAATACCCGTTACTTTGGAGGCGCTGCTGAGCAGAGACTGGGGTGCCCTGTTTTCATTTTTTTTTCCAAATTGGCCAATTTAGATTTTTTTTCACACCATGTTTGGGCCTGCAAGCCATGAGGCCCACGAAGAACCAAGAGGACAAAAGTATCCCCGCGACATTGCTAGTAGTAGGGATGTTCCCAGTAGTTGCCGTGTGAAGTTGAGGGAATTTGTGAGGCCCTAGGGAGACTCCTGGGCATAGACCAAGGGTGGAAGAGGATAGAGCACCGGACGACCCCACTGACCAGTGTTGAGACTATGGCTAGTAACGGATCAGAAATATGCCGGGAAAAGTCCCTCTGACCTTGCATTTCCCAGAGGCCCCACCAGAAGGCTACCCCTCTTGCATACTCAGAGAGCCTTAGTGAGATTACCTGACCTGTGATCAAAATGGAGGCTCCCATCAAGGGAGTCACAACTAAATGGCGTTCTCCCGCCAAAGCAGGAGAGTCCATGTGCTGCACTGCAAGCCTGCCCAAATGTGTTGCAGAAATCCGTCCGGGACTGGCGGAAAAACCAGAGCTCCGCCCCCGCAATGTGAGTGACTCAGTGATAGAGCGAGCCCCCTCCTTTACATTCCACCAGGGGGAGCAAGCAAAGTGAACACCATCAGCAACTGCTGTTCCCATTAAAAAGAGTACAGAGTGCGAGAAAACAGAAAAACCCTCATTTATATGGAGCATGGCGGTCTAAAGGAGGGAAAATATCCTTTGGTGTGCCCGTGCCTACAAAAGGACTTCAGTCTATCTGGTGGTATGGACTTTAAACCATTTTAGGGCTACCAATAGAATATCGGGTGGCCGTGGTGGAGGACGAGGTTCATACGATGTGTTTGTAATCAGTGTGACTTCCCAGGTGGCAAACAGACTGGGGCCCCAAGTGTGCCGGCTGCGGGGCACAGTTTATAAAACCTGTGCTGCTGCAGTCTACAGTCCCAGATCCCAAGCAGGAATCTCAGATGGCAGAACCCAGAGATGAAGATGTGTGTAATTGCTCTACACTCAACCACGGGGTTGGAGGAGCGATGCTGACAGACAAGGCTGCCCTAGTCCCCCGTTGCAACCAAGAGGAAGGACTGAGGACCCGCCAGCTACGGAAAGACGAACCATCGGTGGCGATGCGCCTACCGGCGAACCACCCCAGCAGTGAGAGAGGAATCACAGGGTAAGGTGTCTGTACCCCCATCTTCTTTCAGTGAAATCAGCCGCCAGCCACTAGTGGTGATGCGCCAGCCGGCGGACCACACCAGTGAAGTTGGGGCCAAAAAGAATCACCACTACCTTCAGTTACAGTGTATTCAGGTGCTGAGGGCCCGTGTGCCCTACAACGGCCCGTCCGCCAAGCACTGAGGTACCATCGGTCCCAGGCGTGGGATCAGTACCTGTTAGCGCGACAAGGGTGGGTTGGACTGCCCGCAGGGGTGGTCGGGTGTGTGAGCCTCCAGGTGACCGCGGAGCACGATAGCTTCTTAGTCTGGGACACCCGGGCGAATGGCTCCACTCGACATCGTCGTCCTGGCGGAGGTGTCCCCCCTGAAGAAGCTTGTCCCGCCGTGCGAGTGGACCAGTATCTACCGCATACCGTTCAGTTGAAGAGAACAGTCAGCTCTGTAGTGGTGTCAGGTGAAGCACAGAAGTACCTGACAGTGTTCCAGAAAGAAGAGAAAACACCCATCGCCAAGCGAGAGTAGTAAGGAACCCCCTTGCCCCCCACAGGCTCCGAGGAGGTGGGCCGTTAAAAAGGCCAGAGTTAGGCTCCTGAACTGAGTATGACCCGTGCGCTCAACACCAATGATGGTCCCAGGACTGGATCCAACGCTCCCAGAGTTTCGAGTCAGTGAGTAGAATGTCCCAGCAATCTACGACACAGCTGTCGTGCAGCCGTTGGTTCTTCTCACAGCTTTGCGAAATTGTCTCATAAGACCCTGTATCTGCCCGGTGAGTCCTTACATCGCAGCCTAATTTTCTCGACTATGCACCATGCCAGAGCTGTCTTTGGGGGCCGCCTCAACCCTTCCTGCACTTTCCCTACACTCGCACGACTCCTTCCTAACTCTGGCCTATCTTCTGCGCATGCGCGACTCTGTCGGGCCTGCTGTGACTCTCTCTCGGCTCTCCTCACCCTCGCGCAACACCTCCCTGGCGCTAGGGTTCCTTCCGCGCATGCGCGACCACTGCGCATGCGCGAGCCAAGGAACAATGACGGCGGCCTCACAGACCTGCTCCGGGAGCGCCGGGAGCCCAGCGATGCGATCGCGGCCTTGGCAACCGGCCGCACGTGTCCCCGGCAACCCCTGAGCAGGAGCCTGACCGCCCTCACCCCTGCGATACGCCGACGGTGCCGCCATTGAACTCGGCGGCACCCGCGATCGGCAGCTAGGTGAGGGGGGTACTGACAGGCTGGGGAGACCTGGCTACATCTAAGTTGTCTCTTTGTCACTTATTTAATATACTGTGGGCTGCTTTCCCATACTGGAGATGATTTAAGTCCCATTCATATTAAAGATGATTATTATTATTATCGTTTATTTGTGAAGTGCCAACGTATTCCGCAGCGCGGTACAATGCGGTACAGAGTTACGTATATTACATGACCAGTTTCATACAGGTGAGGACATACATGCACAAATAGATACAAATAGGTAATAAGGGAGATGCTCTTGAGAGTTTACAATCTGGAGGGAATGAAGAACAATGTTGAAACAAGAAGATGAGGTGGCCGCCTGTAACAGGGGACTTATCCCTGTTCAGTAATGTGCCTTTAATCTAGCAGTGCGGTAGTTAATTACTAAACACCACCTGCCTGATTTGATTGTTTACAAAAAGCCTGCCTTTGAGACAGGAAGTGACTCCTTAGCTCTGACTGAGAGCTGACCTTTGGAGCTGACCGGTCTTGAGCTCTGCACAGCAGAGCTGATTTCAAGACACAGGGAAAACTACTACACCTGAAGCTGAACCAGGAAGTGAGAAGATTTTCCCTCCAAGAAACAGATAAGACTTTTATTCTTAAGAGACTGCTTAAATCTGCTTATTTTCATGCTACTGTATATGTTTTGGGGCTGCGAGACATGCTTAACTAATGGAGATGTGAACTAATTGCATAGGATTTTACTTGAAATACTCCCAAGTGAATGGAAGCTTTGTTCCCCCCCTGTGTTTGGATAATTTCCTGATGAAAAGGAAGAGGCACAATAAAGCCTATTACTGCACCGACACACTTTATTCGAGCAAATACCCGGTATGTACCTGGCAGATACCTGGAATGCGCCGCTCCTCACCTCTGACAAGCCCCGTTGCATTTGCCTTCCCAGCCTGGGTTCATGCCTGGCTGATGGGCGGCTTATCTGTTAAATGATAATGATTAGGATTTAATAGGCTGCAATGCTTCGCGTGTCTACCAGATGGCATAAATTCATGAATTGTAATGCAGTATATATATATGTACTGTGCAGTATTGCAGCCAGCGGGAATAAAATGCTTCAATCCCTGCCGGAAAATAACTCAATGCACTCGGGCAGAAAACAGTCACAATCCTCAATACACCCGGGTATACCCGAATTCGTGGGACTAGCCGAGCTCGAATAAAGTGTGTCGCCAGTGTATAATTTTCCATTATAAAGCCTCCTAATTGTGTACCTCTGTGAACGTCCGTCTACATTTGGTGTCCGAGGTGGGACAAGAGGTGTCCTTGTAGTTAAAAAGGACCGGAGATTTTTTATGTGAAATTTTTTTTTATGCTTTTTGCCTACAAACAGTCTGAGAAAAAAAAAAAAAAAAAAAACCTCATGCAGCAGAGATCAGAGTTAAAGGGACACACCACTGAAACTTACACTGCATTGAAACTTACAAAACCACAGATGGACTCTTTGCCCCAATCCCAAGAGGAGAAAGACTGCTGAAGCAGCTAAAACTTTATTTGCCTATCACAAAGCGTAATATGGTCATTGAAATAGGGGTTTTGCCTTCCAGCCATAGTCAGGGTTCAAGAAGTGAGTCAGCCCTTAAAAGGGATAGGTGTTTGTTGTTTTCAAAAGTTTCGCTGAAGCAGTGAATACAGATGGTGACCCACGAGTGGTACTGATTTTGCAAATAAAGGTTGCCACACCACATAGGGCTACCAGCTGTGAATGGAGTATATGCAGAAAAGTGTGAAAATTGATACAAGACTGTGCTGAAGCAGGGGAATTTTTAGCAAACAAATGCTGAGTGTAAAATTGCCCTATAAAGGAAAAGGTTTTTCAAAGCCAATTGCTGAGTGTTGAGTCCACTGCAAAGAATGTTTTTTTTTCTCCAAGTAAAAAAGTATGCCTATTATCTTGGGAGCAAAACAGACACCCAAAGTGTGAAGTGTGAATGCCATAATACCCAAAGATGAGACTGAAAATTACTGAACTCAGGTAGAAAACCAAATTCTGTTGCTGAAGCGGAGGGATTGCACCTAGCAAGTAAATGTTGTATAGCAAATATACTTTTTTACCTAGCAACTGCACATCTTGTATACCTGATAAAAGAAAATGCATGCACAGCACTGCTGATATTGAAAAAAAAAATTACCCAAGAAAGAAAAGTCTACAGAGATGCCTGTGAGAGTTACGACCTCTACAAGCAAAATATGCCCATCTGTAGGACTACCACAATTGGGGGTTCTAACAAATACAGTGGCAACAGCTGCAATAGCGCCTCCTGAGGTCAGGAAGAAAATTACACCTGATAGCCTAAAAATGGAGGACAAGATGCAGCATTCCTGTAATGAATCCTACCCCACGGAAGAGTGGCCCTTCCAGTCCAATAAAGAGGAAGACATCTCTTACGGGGAACCCGAACCGAGTCACACCCACAAAACACCCCAAGAATGGTGGGGGTGCCTGAACTCGGCACGAACAGAAAAGACCGCTCCCTTTGATGACGAATATGATCAGCGGGAGACAGAGCAGGAGCAGTGGATCACCGAATATTTCTGTCAGCTAAAGCAGCTGCAAGAAAAGCCTGGCGTATATAATGAAGCTGCTAAAATTTCAAATGAAGATGGAGACCCCAATATCCCTGAAGGGACGGTGTCATCCAAATCAAAAAGGCGGAAAAAGAAAAAGAAAAGCAGTTGTTCACTTACCGTGGAAGGAACAGACACGTCCGCAGATCCTGTGGAGGAAAAGGGGGACCGAGTTGCCCTGCAGCCTAGAGAAAATGGAGAATTTGTCCCGCGGATAACCGAATATCCAGAGGGCCCAAGGCAGAAGTCGTGTACCCCAAAGAAGTGTCTGTCCGGTGCCAACAGTGAGGAACCCTCGGCCAACCATCCCAGGGAAGTGGAGTCGGAGCCAGTGAGTGACGATCCCTTGACCAGCCCTGAAGATGCACTGCAAGCTGCCAGGCATGACTGTGATCTACTCTGTGAAGAATTGGAAAGGGAGAGAAAAAATAATGCTGAGCTACAGAAGACTGTGCTCGCAATTTACTCTGCAGCCAAGACCGAATTGGAGGATCTCAAGACTGAGCTAGATATTGCAAATGCTACTATTTCCGCCATGGAGGAAAAGCAGAGCCAATCTGATAAAATGGCGGCTACGCTAAAGCGGAAGTATGAGGAGGCACTGAAGCAGATGACAGTCTTCCAGCAAGAGGTTCACACTCTTCGCATAGAGCTGAATGCCTCACAACAGGATGTCAACAGTGTCCGGATAGAGGTGGACGTATCTCAAAAAGAGGTTCAGACACTCCGCAGAGCACTGGATGCCTCACATCATGAGACCTACAGCTGCCGCACAGACCTGGAAGTTTCCAGAAAGGAACTACACAGTCTCACTGAGGAGCTGGACATTGCTAAAGAAACTATTGGTAATCTTGAAACAGATCTCAAAGTCTCTCAGAAGGAGCTTCAGACCCTCAACCTAGAGAAGGAAGTCTCACGCAGGGAGATTGTCATTCTCAAAGCAGATGTGCGTAAATAGAAGGAGGACTGCAAAGAGGCCCTGAAGAATACAGAAACTGAAAAAGGAGAAAATTCAAGATTAAAAAGAGAAAACTTAAAACTGAAAGAAGAAAATTTTCACTTAACAGAAGAAATCAAGGACAAGTTTGACGCAGAGCACCGACTGCAGAACCAACTGCGTACACACCTCCAGTATGCTGAGGAGAAGCAGCAAACGCTACAGGAAGAAAAACTGCAGGCTGCTAAAGAGGTACAAGCGCTGCAGGAACGTCTGAATACCCAGTACGTCCCCACAGAGCAGTATGAGGAGCTAAAGGCCACGCTGCATGTCTTCAGAGCATCGTTGGAAGCGGAGCTTTGATACCAGGTGACTCTGTATGAGAGGGAGCGTGAGAAGGCTCAGAAACTGGAGCAAGAGCTGGAGAGACAGAGAGACTGTTCCATTCCCTTGAGTCAGTACACCAAGGAGAAAACAGACGCAGCGGCAACCTTGACGACAAACATTACAGAGCTCCAGAATATGAAGGAGACTCTGATACAGGTTCCTCCAATACTGAAAAAGGTATTGGCTCTGCCCAAGCACCAGTATCCCACAGTAACTAATGCCCGCAAGGACAAGGGTACAGTGAGAGTTGGGGACTCCATGAAACTTCAAAACAAAATTACGAAGTTTGAGCCACCAAAGAAAGCACTAGCCAAACCTACAGCTGCCCAACAGGCAACAAACAGAGGTAGGAGTGCAGAATCAAAGCCAGAAGAATCCTTAGCTGAAGAAGCTGAACTGGCGACTCCGTGGTGTGGAGAAGCTGCAGAAAGACCACTTCAAGAGCAGATAACTCTAAGGGCTAGTCCTAACTGCTCTACAACTGTTGCCATACACTTTGTCTACAAAAAGAGGAGTGCCCGACGCAACAGAAATCTCAAGACCGCGCACGCGATAAAAAGACTTTACGTGGAAAAAGTCCTCCTCGAGCGACTGAGGAGTGCTGATCTCAAGCATCTTCGGGAGGAGACAAAAATAAACTGGAGAAAGGGCTCCAATCCCAGCGGGACAGAGGGTTCTCTTCCTCCATCCACTCTCATTCAAGTCACAGAGATATATAGAATGAGAGTGGAAGGATGGGCTTTGGCCATGGTAAGCCCGAGCTTCCGACAAACAGGGGAGGTATGTAACAGGGGACTTATCCCTGTTCAGTAATGTGCCTTTAATCTAGCAGTGTGGTAGTTAATTACTAAACACCACCTGCCTGATTAGATTGTTTACAAAAAGCCTGCCTTTGAGACAGGAAGTGACTCCTTAGCTCTGACTGAGAGCTGACCTTTGGAGCTGACCGGTCTTGAGCTCTGCACAGCAGAGCTGATTTCAAGACACAGGGAAAACTACTACACCTGAAGCTGATGTTAGAAAAGGGTGAATAAACCGCTCATCCGTGTATGTTATTGGTGCTTAAATGCGATATGTAACAGTTGCTCTGAGGGAAAAAGGAATATATTTCAGAGTAGATCCCAAGAGGATCAAGAAAGGCTCCCTCATATATCGAGCACTCAATGTTAGGATACTATAGTGAGACTTACAATAGTCTATTGGTATCAATACCTTTAAGTAGGGCAGAATGTGGCCCTTCTCAACCGGATAAGCTCAGAAAAAATAATACAATTTTATTAAGTAATTACAATTGATCAGGATTAAAAACACATATAAAGCATTCAAACATTAAAAAACCCCATACTGAAGTGGTTAGGTGAGCTGGTGATGAATCAATATGGTATGCTCACCACAGACGTCTAAATAGCGTCAATATATAATACACTGTGTACCACAAGCCGCCATTTTTGAAACATATAGTGTCAATTTGACACAACACTGAGCAAGTACGCTGGGCGAGCAGCCGCACAGACCTCTTAGGGATAACAGAAACATTATATGAGTGACTTTAAAGATTTTATCCATCTAAGGTTTTTTTTAGTCGTGTGGTTTTTTGGTTTGTTTCTTTTTTTTGTGCACCCCCTTGGGGGGGAAGGGGGGGGGGGGGGGGGGGGGGGTCGCTCTGAAACCACACTCTAGGCATATATGGTCACTTTACCTCGGGGACAGGGGGGATTTATAACCTACATAAAATGTGACTTTGACCTCTCCGATATGCTCCGATTAGAAACAGGCTCATGAGACTACACCGGTTTGATACCCCTCCCTCCAACATTAGTTGGAAGGAGGAAGTACTGTACCTGCTGTCGACTAGACAGTTACATTCGCTATTTTGACGATTCGTGGTGAGAACCTATTGAGTTCATCGCCAGCTCATCCTAACCAGCTTCAGTTATGGGTTTTTAATGGTTGAATGGCTTTATATGTGTTTTAATCCTGACCTCAATTGAATTGACTTAATAAAGTTTTATATTTTTTAGAGCTTTATCGGTTGAAGAAGGGCCACATTCTGCCCCTACTTAAAGGTATTGATACCCAATAGACCTATGTAAGCTCACATAGTATCCTAACATTGAGTGCTCGATATATGAGGGAGCCTTTCTTGACACCTGAAGCTGAACCAGGAAGTGAGAAGATTTTCCCTCCAAGAAACAGATAAGACTTTTATTCTTAAGAGACTGCTTATATCTGCTTATTTTCATGCTATATGTTTTGGGGCTGTGAGATGTGATGTGAACTAATTGCATAGGATTTCACTAGAAATACTCCCAAGTGAATGGAAGCTTTGTTCCCCCCCCCCGTGTTTGGATAATTTCCTGATGAAAAGGAAGAGGCACAATAAAGCCTATTATAATTTCACATTATAAAGCCTCCTAACTGTGTACCTCTGTGAACGTCCGTCTACACCGCCCATATAAGGTGTGCTCAGGTTGGACTATGACTATGGCCCAGTCTGGCAGCTGAACCCATTAAGGTTTGGGGGAAAGGGGAGATGTTACATAGGGTGGAACAGGGGACCACAATCTTTCTTCCCTGCGACCCCCTGCCGGCAGTCCCCCTTTCTGTGCGCCCCCTTCTTACCTCGGCTCCAGCGTCTGGGCATCATGACATCACATTGTCATGGCGGGGAAAGTAGTATGCCAACTCTCCACCCTGTGTATTCCCTGGTCTGGGTGTGGCTGAGGAAGAGCCCACCATAGGAGAGTGCAGCAAAAGAGGCAGTGTCTGGGCGGGGGGAGCCAGGTTTCTGTCATGCCTAGAAGGCTCAGAGAGTTGGAAATGAATGGGTCATGTTGCCACAGTGTAGGAGTACAGTAGAAGTGACCGAGGAGAGGAAGAGAGAGTACGATAGGGCTTTCTTGTTTGTTTTTATTTTATTATTATTGTTTGGGGTGTGATGTGAGAAGCAGATAGAGTTCATAGCATCAGAATGAGGGAGATGACAGTAGAGAATGGGAAATTAAGGAAGAAGGTTTGTGGGTTAAAGAGTGGGAGTGGAGCAATGGTAGCCTAAAGCTGAGAGGTGGCTGAAATCATTACTTAATATGAGTCTGCGGTGTATTGAACTGGCCTGTGCAGTCACAAACAGCATGTGGTGTGCGCCCTGTGGCTGCTGCCAGAGTTTTTCTGCATTAGGCCGCGCTTATAGTCCCGGCGATGCTGACGTCGTGCTGCAGTCGCTGAAAAAATCATATTGAAGTGACTTCCAGCGATCACGACCAAGCCATTGCTCCTTGCTCCATCACGTCGCTCCTACTATAAGCGCACACGACGGATTCAATACATTTGTTTTGACGCGATGCCGTGTCGCTGTCGCGGGGACTATAAGTGCGGACATAGACCAGTGATTCCCAACCAGGGTTCTGTGGAACCCTGGGGCTCCTTGAAGCAGTCTCAGGGGTTCCTCCTATGGACCACAGACCTCACCCCTGGGGGTGGGGTTTTTTGGTATGTATTTTGTAGGGTGGATTGAGAGAGAGTGTGGTAATTGACGGAAGGTAGGGGCGAGTGAGAGAAGAGAGGGGGGCAGGAGGGAGGGAGTGAGGAAAAGATGGAGTAAGAGTGAGACGCAAGGGATAAATACATGCGAGGCGGGAGGGGGAGGAGTTAGTGAGATGGATTGGAGAGAAATACATGGGTAGAGGGTGGGAAATAGAGGTGGCTCATGAGGTGTGAAATGTTGTGACTGACCCCTGTCAAACCTAATATGTGTCAGCCAGATAGGGGTTCCCCGAGATTTTTCGAAATACTTCAAGAGTTCCTCCAAACAAAAAAGGTTGGAAATCACTACCTTAGACAGTGCTAGGGTTTGTATAAATGGGTTGCAGAGGGAATTGGAGGATGGGGGAGTAATGGCAGTAAGATGTGATGAGTGTGAGTGGATGAGGAGAAGTTTTGAGGGAGACTGCTGAAATTAAGGGGGGAGTGTAAATTAATGAGCTCACAGAAAGCTGTCCAGTAATATCTAAATAAAATATTATTGTGAAGATGCTGAATAAAAATGTCTGAAACTGTCTAACTTCGCCAACTTAAAGTAAGCATATTTACAAATGTGCGAAATGTCGGAGTGAAGACTATTTGTTGATTTTGTTTGTGTACAAATTAGTACTTTTTATTTCAGTTGAAGTTCCATTTGTTCACCTAATTTTCCCCAGCAGCAAATGTCCAAGTTCCCTGTGCAAAGTTTTCTCCCATCTCTAGTACTGAGCTGTTTTATAGCACAAGGGGAGCTGCTACACAGCACACTGAATAGGTCTGTGTTTTTAACTACATTTTCAGCACAATAATGTAGCCAAGTTTCATTCTTGCCGCTTGTTTCCAAATATTTCTCTTTGTCAAATAATATTAGTCTCATAAATTATTTCTGCACCTTTTTAAACTCCCAAGCAATTTGTTAAGGTGTCCCAACTAAGTGTAGCCGTGACCCCGTTTTTCCTCCGGCTGTGTGCGGGAGCGAGGGAAGACTGCAGGGGGGACTCGGGCGGCACTGTGAGGCTGCGGCTGTATCGGGAGCTCCGGGGTGGTTTGGCAGTACTGGCTGTGGCCATCTTTAATAAAGGCACATGCGCATGCACAGTTGCTAGGGAAGTGCGGTGGCAATTATCAGGCTCCGCGAGGAGGGACTACAAGTCCCAGCAGCCTCTACGGCTGTTAACACATGGGCTGCAGGAGCAATACGGCTCATAGGATCCCGGCTAAGCTTTGCTACATTTGGTGCACTCAGGAGGGACCATGCCAGCTGGAGAAGGGACACAGAGGGGTAAAGTAGTGTCTGGGTGCAGGTGGTATCCCAGACTAGGCCAGACACCCCCCCTTAGGCCCCAGATAGGCCCCGACTCACAGTAGGTTGTGGCTGCTACAGGAAAAGCCAATAGCTTGGGACATTCCCCAGTAGCTGCTGATAGTCAGGGTATATCACCAGTGAGACGCCACGCGGTCATTGCGGCCTGTAGTCTGGGATCAGATCACTGTCGCAGTCATAGACTTTCAAAGGTGAGACCCTACAACGGGAGTTCACCCCACATAGAGGTGGATGACGATGACGTTGGATCAGACGTTTGTTATTCAGCAGTACCCGTGTGCAGGAGCCCCGGGCAGGTACCTCACTTGTGCACCAACAGTTCACGGGATAGCACTATTCCACACACTTTTGGATGTGCCCTGATGTTTGGAAAGGACATCAGGGATATTGTACATTGGGGACACGCATCTGGTGGATTGGGGTTGTGTGTGTGTGTGTGTGTGTGTGTGTGTGCTATATACTGTGGGGTACAGGTTGATTTTCCTGCGTTCAGTAAAACCAGTTATTATATACCGTGTGTGATTATTATTGGTATTGTTCCTGAGAGGGGCTTATCCCACCACGTTGGGATCCCTCGTAGGTGGAGGCGCTGCACCGAGGCGAACGAGATATCACCCCAGGCTCCCAATGGCGGTTCACTAAAGCCAACATCATAGACATAAAATGGGATGCATCCAATCTGTGGAGTACAGTGCTAGTTGACTGCCATGGTGATGTCCCAACGGATGGTGACCCACACAAGGGACTGATGCTGTGACCAGAGTCTACCCCACCACTGGTTAAAGAAAAAGAAAAAAAACTGGGAATTTAAAATGGTCGCCCTGCTGAAGTCAAATACAGACTCTGCAAGAATGGGGAAGAAAATGTGTTCCTGGTGTAAAGAGCCCAGCCACACGGAGCAATGTCCCTTTAGGGGACAATGAGGATGGCCCCTACGTGGCCCCAGAAAAGGGCAGCAGCCAGAGGACAATTTTTTTCAACGAGCCAAGGAACTGCAGCAGCAAGAAGTGCGCTGTGGACCCAAGGAAGGTACAGAAGTTTTACTTAGCAAGTGCACATCCAGTATCACTGATGAGAAAGAATGCGTGCCCAGGACTGCTGATGTTGTAAAACATACCAAAGTAAAGAAGAAGAAAAAGTCTACAGAGACGCCTGTGAGAGCTACGAACTCTACAAGCAAAGTCTGCCCACCTGTAGGACTACCAAAATTTGGGGTTCCAGCAAATACAGTGACAACAGCTGCAATAGCGCCTCCTGAGTTCAGGAAGCCCCAAAATGGAGGACAAGATGTGACGTTCCTGTAATGAACCCTACCCCATGAAAGAGTGGCCCTTCCGGTCTGATAAGGAGGAAGACATCTCTTATGGGGAACCCGAACCGAGTCACACCCACAACACCCCAAGAATGGTGGGGGTGCCTGAACTCGGAACGCACCAAACAAAATGGTCTCTCTGACCCTGAATATTCCTGCCAGCAATTGCAAGGAAAGCCTGGCGGATACAGTGAAGCTGCTGAAGTTTCAAATCAAGATGGAGACCCCAGTATCCCTGATGGGACGGAGTCATCCAAAACAAAAAGGCGGAAAAAGAAAAGCGGTTCTTCACTTACCGTGGAAGGAACAGACACGTCCACAGATCCCACTGAGAAAAAGGGGGTCCGAGATGCTCTGCAGCCTAGAGAAAATGGAGGACTCGTCACACGGATGATGGAATATCCAGAGGGCCCAAGCCAGAAGTCGTGTACCCCAAAGAAGTGCCTGTCCGGTGCTAATAGTGAGAAACCCTCAACCAACCATACCAGGGAAGCGGAGCCGGAATCAGTGAGTGACGATCCCTTGACCAGCCCTGAAGATGCACTGCAAGCTGCCAGGTATAACTGTGATCTGCTCTGTGAAGAATTGGAAATGGAGAGAGAAAATAATGCTGAGCTACAGAAGACTGTGCACGCAACTTACTCTGCATCCAAGACCGAATTGGAGAATCTCAAGACTGAGCTAGTCACTGCAAACACTACTAATGCCACCATGGTGGAAAAACAGAGCAAATCTGATAGAATTATTGCTAATTTACTGTAAAGCAGAAGTATGAGAAGGCACTGAAGGAGATTACAGTTTTTCAGCAAGGGGTTCGCAAGTGCCATAGAGAGGTGGAAGTCTTTCAGAATGAGGTTCACACTCTCCGCATAGAACTTAATGCCTCACACCAGGAGGTCAACAGTGTCCGGACAGAGGTGGACATATCCCAGAAGGAAGTTCATACTCTCCGCATGGCACTGGATGCCTCACATCAAGAGATCAGCAGTTGCCGCACAGAACTGAAAGTCTCTAAAAAGGAACTTCATAGTCTCACTGAGGAGCTGGACATCTCTCAAAAAACTATCCTCAGTCTTAATATGGGTCTCAAAGTCTCTCAGAGGAGCTTCAGATCCTCAACCTAGAGATGGAAGTCTCCCGCCAGGAGACCGGGAATCTCAAAGCAGAAGTGCGTAAATTGAAGGTGGACTACAAGGAGGCCCTGAATATTATAGAGACTGCAAAAAGAGAAAATTTTAGACGGAAAGAAGAAAATTCTGATTTGACAGACCACATCAATAAAAAGAATGAAAAGCTGCACAAGCTTGAAAAAATAAAGAAACTTTTTTGGAAGATGAGAAGTTTGAAGCAGAGCACCTACTGCAGAACCAACTGCAAGGTCTGCGTACGTACCTCCAGAATGCTGAGGAGAAGCAGCAAACTCTGCAGGAAGAAAATCTGCGGGCTGATAAAGAAGTACAACTGCTGCAGTAACGCCTGATTACCCAGTGTGTCCCCGCAAAGCAGCAGGAGTAACTGAAGGCTACCCTGACCATCATCAAAGCATCGCTGGAGGCCAAGTGACTCGGTACAAGAGGAAGCACAAGAAGGTCCAGAAACTGAGACAAGTAGCTGCGGCCCGAGCAAAGAAATTCACAGTGCTTCACAATATAATGGAGACGTGGAAGCAAGATCAGAGAAAGCACAGTGAGGAGATGAATGCCCTCAGAGGGTAGAATTGCAGGATTCGCTCAAGAAACAGGGATCTCTCGCGGATGAGATTACGGTACTACAAGAAAAGGTATTGACCCTGCCAAAGCATCAGTTTCCAACAGCAACTAAAACCCATGAAGACAAGGGTACAGTGAGAGCTGAGAACAACCCTCATCTGAAAAACAAGGTTGCAAAGTTTGAACCACCTAAACAAGCACTAGCTAAACCTTCAGCCACCCAACAGGCAACAAAAAAGGTATACGTGCAGAATCAAAACCAGAAGAATCCTTAACTGATGAAGCTGAAAAGATAGGACGTTCTCTGGAAGTGGATGTCGAATTGCAACTCAATCCCAAGAAGCTGAACTAGCAACTCCAGTGAGTGGAAAAAGTGCAGAAAGACAGCTTCAAGAGTAGAAAACTCAAAGGGCTTTTCTTAAATGCCCTGCAACTGTCCCCATACAGTCTGCCTACAAAAAGAGGAGAGCCCGATGCAGGGGAAATCTCATGACCACGCACTTAGTAAAAAGACTGTACTTGGAAAAAGTCCTCCTCGAGCGACTGAGGAGTGCTGATCTCAAGCACCTTCGGGAAGAGACACGAATAAACTGGAGAAAGGGCTCCAATCCCAGCGGGACTGAGGGTTCTCTTCCTCCATCCACTCTTATTCAAGTCACAGAGATATCTTGAAGGAGAGTGGAAGGATGGGCTTCGGCCGTGGTAAGCCCAAGCTTCCCACAAACAGGGGAGGTATGTAACAGGGATTTATCCCTGTTAAGAAACTTGTCTTTAATCCAGCAGTGTGCTGGTTAATTGCACTCCAGCAATTAACCAACTTCACCTGCATAATCAGAGCTCTGTGAAAGTGTCATGTGAGACACAGGAAGAGGATTCCTGAGTCTCACAATTGGGGGCTGAACCAAGGGAGGACAGATGTCTTCAGCTGCAAAGAGACTGCAGGCTGACAGCAAGACAAAGGGGACCAGACCTGTATACCTGGACAGACATTGCCTTAGCATACAAGGGTGCTGATCCAGGAGAGCAGACAAGCCTCCCCCTACAACTACAAGAAACAGATAAGACATTCTTATGGGACTGTTGTATATATGTATATATATTTGGGGCTGGTAATTAGCTTAGCTAACCACCTAGTTAGAGAGGGCTGGACTACATGTGTAGATAAGTGGAGCAGGTTTTCTTTTGCTTATTTTGAATGCTTTTGCTGTGCTAAAGGGACAGGCGCCATAAAGCATAATTTTAGTTTCACTTTAAACGGTCTCCATTGCGTACCTCTGCACACGTCTCTTACATGTACCTAACGCACTTTGTTAATAAAATATACACTTTAAAAACCTATGTCTGCCTGGTATGGGAAATAGAGTAAAAAGCTGCACATTATTTTTTACCAGCCATATTCCCCACACTCTCTACAATAAATTTAGGGCTGGACTTTTAAAAGTCCCCTCAACCTTATAGATGATTGGAGTACCCCCAGATCCTCTATACTGGTTCGGGGTGACCTGGGCATTTACTTGGTATCCGCATTGACCTAGGAAACCCTTGACTGTTTCAGGGGCACCTCACATCCCTATGCCCCATTTACCTTTCTGGGTTGGGCTGAAGCATGGTTGGAGCACCTCATAACCCCTATACAGGTTCTGGGTGACCTGGGCAGTTACTGGGTATCCCCATTAATCTAGGGACCCCTTGACTATTTCAGGGACGCCTCATAACCCTATGCCCCAGTTACCTTTCTGGGCTGTGCTGAAGCAGGGACCCCTAGTGGTGAGTCGCATAATTACAGGTAATGCTTGCACCAACCTTGGGCTCAAGATCTGACACTCTATAAACCCACAACACACAGAACTCCAGCAAGCTCTTTTTGGGAACCCCTGAGTCCCCACAAAATATATATGTATAAAAGTGTCAAAAAGGAGAGCTATTGAGCATGGCAAGGGTATACAACAAGCGACAGAGAAGCCCAGTGCTACATCCAATATGACAAAAATACACAGTAAAATACTTATATATTCTTTTGAAAAAGGGTCATTTAGTTTAACCCTTTGGCCAAAGCATTGTAAGCCTGCGAGCCACGACAAGGCAGACCCTGTTCGCAGGTACTAACACTGCCAGATAAAATTCTAATATACCTCTATTAGGATTAAAATTCTCATTTACCTCTATTAGGAGGGAGAAAGACAAACATTGGATCTATATCCAGTAAAATGAAAAGGACCTGCTGACTTGGGAAGTGGGGAGAGGCGGGCTTAAAACCTGGGAAGGAGGGGCCAATAACCTCCAACAGCGGAGACAGCTGAAAATAGGTTAACAAACAACACACAGAACCCCAGCAATCTCTTTTAACCCACCACACAGATCAGGGGTAACCAAACGTGCTTAAACCTTTGATAGCCTGGCTACCCCCTACCATCACACTGGGTCATAAGTGACTATCATATACCGACCCTTCTACGACCAACATCTTAAGCACCTGCCCATGCTGTCAGCAGAGAAGATGAAGCGATGGGGTCTCAGCAATGAAGACTACCCCATCGACGATGTGGTGAAAGTATGGCTGGATATACCGCAGTTGAACCCCTGGCAAGTGTCACACCATGGAAGTGGAGGCTCTGATATGCCCCGAGCACCGAGAACATCCCAGCTCCCCAATTATCTTGGGGACCAATGCCGATGTGGTGCGGGCGGTGATACAAGCTTATCTACAGGAGGCTGGTGAACTCCCACTGTCTTCTCTACGGATCCATCCATTACTGAAGGAATAGTGCTGCAGGATCTCGACCCAGGAGGGGTATGGTGATCTATTTAATCACACAGCAGGGTTGACTGGGATTCCACCAGGGGGAGTGGACGCAGTGTGCTGCTACCCGGGTCGTGATGAGGACGACCATTACTTCTCTCTAGAGAGTACACCTGAGGAAGACGTCAATAGAGGGTATAAGATCGTGCCAGAGGTACGAAAGTGGAAGTCCTCAATTCCGGGGACGATCAAGGTGTTTATCAGAGCATTTCTCCATACACCATGTCATTCGACCAAGGTCAAAGACTGGGTCAGATATAGCCAGTTACCCCCGTCAAGACGGGGGCTCAAGTGAACACCGCCGCCACGCAAGATCAGCTGGCCGAGTTGCCATTTGATTTCGGGGAATCGACCCTGTCAGCCGAGTGGTAGGAAAGACTAATTGCCAAAGTGGAAGAACGCCGGGGAAGTGTTCTCCACCAGCGAGATGGATGTAGAGCGCCCAGCACACGATCCGCCTAAATGATACCACGCCCTTCCGGGAGCATTTCCGACGCATCGCTCCTAGAGATGTGGAAGACGTAATGGATGTCTTGAAAGAAATGAGACAGTGGGTATTGTGACTGAATCCCGTAGCCCCTGCACTTCTCCGATCATAGTTGTGCACAAAAAGAATAGGTCAGTCTGCCTGTGTGTAGACTACTGGACCCTGAACAATCGTACCATCCCCAACCAATACACCCTGCCGAGGATAGAAGAACTCCTCAATGCACTGTCAGGAAGCCAAAGGTTCAGCGTGCTGGACCTGCGGTCTGGGTATTACCAGGTACTTATGAGCTCCTAAGACCAGGAGAAGACAGCATTTGTCTGTCCCCTCGGCTTCTATTAGTTCACCCAAATGCCACAAGGCATTTGCGGTGCCCCGGCAACCTTCCAACGGTTGATGGAAAAGACCATCGGAGACATGAATCTACAGGAGTATTTAGTCTACCTGGATAATATTATCATGTTTGGGAAGACTCAAGAAGAGCATGAGGAATGACTGTGGAAGGTATTCGACAGACTGGATAAAGAAGGCCTAAAGTTATCCCTGGACAAAAGCCGGTTCTGCTGCACGTCAGTCACCTACGTGGGTCATATAGTATCCACAGACAGAGTGGCTACCGACCCCACCAACGATGAAGCTGTGGTGAACTGGCCCTGACCCGACAACGTGATGGGGCTACGGTCCCTCCTGGGATCCTGCAGATACTACCGCCACTTTGTGGAAGGCTACTCCAGCAAAGCCAAGGTCCTCAACAACCTCCTGAGAATCTACCCAGAGGAACCTCGGTAGAAGGCCGCATCAACCGCCCGGACCCCACTAGGAGATAAGTGGATGTCCGTCTGCGAGAAATCGTTCATGAACCTTAAGAAAAGCCTCACCAAAGCACCCGTCTTGGCTTACACAGATCCCGAGCTGCCATATGTATTACATGTGGATGCAAGCTTCAACGGGCTGGGAGCTGTACTGCACCAAAAGTATCCTGCTGGCCTTTGCCCAGTGGTGTACGTAAGCCGAAGTCTAACCCCAAGTGAACAGAACTATCCAGTTCATAAACTTGAGTTCCTCGCCCTCAAGTGGGCAGTAGTGGAGAAACTCCATGATTATCTGTTCAGTGTTTCTTTCGAAGTCCGAACGGACAACAACCCTCTGACATATATCCTTACATCCACCAAATTGGATGCCACCGGTCACAGATGGCTGGCGGCTCTCTCCAATTATCAGTTCACCTTGAAATATAACCCGAAACATTGGAGCCGATGCTCTCTCCAGGAGACCTGGACTGAGTACAACTCAAGACGACGATCTGTGGGAGGAAATCCCTGGCCCTTAAATGCGGGCAATGTTATCCACTGCTGCCATAGTGGAGCACAAGATCGCATTCTCCGGGCTGAGAGTAGCCAACTCCCTGGGATGTCAGCCGACGGCACTCCCTACGGCGTATTGCCATCTCGAAGGCATGTCTGTCATCCCAGATTATATCATCATCTGGAAAGAACTGGTGATATACCAGATGAGGGATCCGGTGGCTAAGGCTATATACCAGGCCATTCAACGAAACAACCCCTTCTTGATGAAGCGGCCCCCTACCAACGGTCATTATGAAAGAATGGGATAAGTTCCACATACAGTAGATCGTGGCCTCCTCTACACTATTGTCCCATACCATAAACACCCTGATAGAAGACAACTGATAGTACCCCAATGCCTGGAGGGCCAAGTTCTACGATCTCTGCATGATGAGTATGGGCATTTGAGCATAGACAAGACCTTTGGCCTAGTGAGAGATTGATTCTTCTGGCCCAAAATGCGGGAGTCAGTAGAGCGGTATTGCCGGAGATGTCTGCGGTTTGTCCAGCGGAAGACACTGCCCACCCGCACAGCCCCAATAGGCCCCGGATCTCGTCTGCATGGACATCTTGTGCATTGAGCCCAATTCAAGAGGCATCGGGAATATGCTGGTGGTGACTGACCACTATACGCGGTACGCCCAAGTGTTCCATACCAAAGATCCAAAGGCGGTAACGGTGGCTAAAGTGCTGTGAGAGAGAAATACTTCATCCACTACAGTCTCCCGAATCGGATGCACTATGACCAGGGCAGTGTTACGCCGATGCTCGCCACAAACCGGGACCGGACCGCGGGGCTGAGGTGGGGTTATATAATCACCGACCTGAGTCCACGCAGACTGATCCGGAGTGCGCAGTTCGTAGTCGTACATCGCAGGGTCAGGATTGGAGAAGGCAGCATCGTCGTTATGGAAGCAGGAGTTCGGCAACAGGTAGTCAGGATTTCCCCGCTTCAGCTTAGGAGCGTGAGCGCGGGGGTGGCTTCTGCGCGAGGAGCGGCCTCGGCCCATGACGCCGATCTCAGCAGGAGGAGACAGCAGGCTGGCCGAAGTTCACCGCAGGGCAGCGTCGGGAAGAACCAACGCTTCAGCGCAGAAGTCCAAGGCAGGTCACTGCAAGAGGATTGCAGCAAGCCGCAGGAAAGGAAGGGTAGCCACTGCTAGGAGGGAATGCAGCAGG
>WSYH01000135.1:0-135655 GCA_036426205.1 Ascaphus truei | reverse complement strand
GGCCGCAGGAAAGGAAGGGTAGCCACTGCTAGGAGGGAATGCAGCAGTACCAGTGCTGGCATCAACGCTTCAGCACAGACGTCCGGATAGGCCACTACAGGAGAATAGCGGCAGGCCACAGGACAGGAAGGGTAGCTACTGCTAGGAGGGAATGCAGCACTTACCAGTGCTGGCATCAACGCTTCAGCACAGACGTCCAGGGGTAGCCACTGCAAGGAGATAGCAGCAGGCCAGTGCTGGCAACAACGCTTCAGCACAGACGTCCAGGACCAGGCCTCTGGATACTCAGGAACTTGGAAGGTAAGAACGCTAGGAGAGAGGCCTGGGGTGGTTTGTGGCAGAGACAGTAACATAGAGGTAGGAATAGTTATGCTCGGCGCTGGTTCAGAGCCAACGCCTAGAATATAAAGGGCGGAGATCCAATCACAGGAGGAGGGTGTGTGAGAATTCCTCCAATGAAGTAGCACAGGGCAGAAGTTGCAATGAGAGGCAGCACCTGTGCCATAGATTGCCAGAGGAAGCTTGCAACTGCACAGGTCTGCACGGCAATAGTCAAAGCCAGTAGTGGATTCCTTACAGGCAGAGACTTAAATTGCTCAACATCCAGAAGTTTAGACCACTCTGTATCATCCAGAGGGAGGCACTCTGCCGGCAAGGTTCAACCGAATGCTGCTCGACATGCCAGGCACCCTAACGGGCTCACAAAAAAACAAATGGAGTAAGCATGTTGAGGCACTGGTGCATGCATATAATTGCACCCAACATGAATCCACAAGGTACACTCAATCCTTTCTGATGTTCGGGCGAGAGGCATGACTGCCTGTGGACATCCGCCTCTGGGTATCTACCGATGGGGTACCCAATACTGCTCTTTCAAATATGAATAGCGACAAAGCCAGCCTGCAATGCGCCTATCGGCTAGCGGAAAAGGCCTCCATTATGAGTCTCAGCAGCTGTCTCAGAGCAGGCTAATATCTGTAATAGCCATGCTCACAGAACTCTGCTATATTGTTTAAAGTACTGCATTCGTTAAGTTATATAATATGTACAGCATTTTTATTATCTAAACTATGTTATGCTTATACGGTTTTCCAAGCAGGGTCGTTGGAGTCTCCACCAGGGGGAGGATGTAGCCCCGACTCCGTTTTACCTCCAGCTGTGTTCGGGGATGGGGGGGAGACTGCAGGGCGGACTCGGGTGCCACTGTGAGGCTGCGGCTGTATCTGGAGCTCCGGGGTGGTTTGGAACTACTGGCGGTGGCTATTTTTATTAAAGGTGCATGCACATTGAGGCCTCATGCATGTGCAGTGGCTAGGGCAGTGCGGCGGCCATTTTCAGGCTCCATGAGGAGGGACTACAAGTCCCAGCAGCCTCTAGGGTTCCTACCACATGGGCTGCAGGAGCCAATAGGGCTCATAGGATCCTAGCTAAGCTTTGCTACATTTGGCGTGCTCAGGAGGGACCACGCCAGTCGGAGAAGGGATACAGAGGGGTAAGGTTGTGTCTGGGTGCAGGTGGCATCCCAGACTAGGCCAGATACACCCCTTAGGCCCCAGATAGGCCCCGACGCACAGTAGGTTGTGGCTGCTACAGGGAAAGCCCATAGCTAGGGACATTTGGCCAGTAGCTGCTGATAGTCAGGGTATAGCACCGGTGAGACCAGACCACTGTCACAGTAATAGACTTTCAAAGGTGAGACTTTCCAAGGAGTTCACCTCAGGTTGAGGCGGACAACAACGACGTTGGATCAGGTGGATCCCTGTTTGTTATTTAGCAGTACTCGGGTGCAGGAGCCCCGGGCAGGTACCTCAACATGTGCACCAACAGTTCACAGGATTTCGCTATTCCACACACTTTTGGGTGGGCCCTGATATTTTGAAAGAACATCAGGGATATTGGTGCCAAGCACCCTATGTACATTGGGGACACTCATCTGGTGGAGTGGGGTTGTGTGTCTGGGCTATATACTGTGGGGTATAGGTTGATTATCCTACTGTACGTTCAGTAAAACCAGTTATTATATACCCTGTGTGTGATTATTATTGGTATTTTTCCTGTGAGGGGCTTATCCCACCACGTTCGGATCCCTCGCAGATGGAGGCACTGCACCGAGTCGAACGAGATATCACCCCAGGCTCCCAGTGGCGGAGGTAACAGCAGTACTAGTAGTTCCTTCAGTGACGAGGGAAAGGGGGCTAAATAAGCTTGCAAATATATTTCAGAGAACACCCCTGAGGTACAGTATGTTACGCCAGTGCTGCCCGCAGACCAGACCCTTCCCCTGAGCTGAAGGGGGAAGTGGTAATACACGCTACAGATGTAGCTTAGATTAGCACTCCTGCTGGCGTGTTATGATGGGATTACAACGCAATATGTTGTGTTATCAGCAGGAGAAATGACGTATGCTACAGTACATCTACAGATGCAGCCACGAGTATTAGAACTCTTGCCTTGGAAATTCTGGGGCAGTCTCACAGTAAATGCCTCAACATTGCTGCAACATTGCCTCATCATTTGTGAGATTCTTAATGGCCCATCGGATTAACACTGCGGGGACCCCCCGCTGTGTTAATCCGATGGGCCATTAAGAATCTCACAGAAATATTGAGGCATGTTGAGGCATTTACTGTGAGACTGCCCCAGAATCTCCCAGAATTTCCCTGGTACAAGTGTTCTAATACTCGTGGTTGCATCTGTATATGAAATAATCATTCAAAGACGCCACGTGAAGCCATTGAGAGCCCAATTCCACATCCAATGCAAATATATAATTCATTACCTTGCACCTGAAGTTCAATTTCTGTATGCTGTATGCCCTGAGACATAAAGGGAAGCCACCTATATAAAAGTGAAAAATACAGGTAAAGTTTGTTTTAGATTTTTCAGTATGTAGTGGCTATTTTATATATATATAAAAAAACACTGATTAAGCTGTTTATTGTTTACAGGCTTTATTTCGGTTTCTAGCAGGTAAATATTGACTTCCTGCATGTATTAACATTTTATAAGCAAATTAACCTGGGTGATTCTTTTAATAGGTATTCCTTCATATCTCATCTAACCAGATGGATACAACATTGATACATACTGTATGATGTCATTGTGGACAAGGCCATTCCCTGAAAATTATACAAATGACCTCAAAACAGCTTTGAAGATTTATGGAATGTTGCACTAATTTCTAATATCCTTTCATGATTTTATATTTAAACCAAAACAGTATTTCATGACTTAAGTGGTATTATTCATTCTCCAATGTAAATATCTGTTTTATCGAACACAGAATTTATTTACATCCCAACTCAAATACCATCTCTTTGTATTGCTTATATGCTAAATGTTGATGAATAACTTTAATTATACTAAGGTACATGGTCATTCCATCCTATCACTATATGAAATATTTAACATGGTTTTGAATGTTTTCCCACTTCTTAATTAGAGTACCTGTATTATTTATTTATTTTATTTGTCCAACTTATGTATAGAAACTGAGTAAAATAATTGAAGACAGATAAAAAAAAAACATGTAAATATTAATAATAAGAAATTTCCAATGTTTTCTAAAAATCCAAACAGATGATCTACTGTAGAAAGGCAAAAACAATATTCACTCTTGAAAAAAAAAAAAATATTGTCAACCGTATAGGTGTATATCTACAGTTTATGCGTGTGTATATATAAAGAAAGAAAGGAAAAAATATATATTTTTTTTTCCTTTCTTTCTTTATATATACACACGCATAAACTGTGCAAAATTATGTAAAAACATAAATAAATACATTTTTTTTTAAATCCCTTTTTATATACAGAACATTTTAGCAAGCACAGCTTTCAAAAAATGTATTTATTTATGTTTTTACATAATTTTGTATTTTACATGATCTATCTCCAGTGCATCCATATTCTGCGAGGACTGGAATGGTTCCATTGGAGTTTTTAATTGATATGTTAATAACATTCATTCATCAATGTGTCAGTTTGTATAAGTTTTAATTTAAGTATTATTTGTTGTTAGTATTATATGTGAGTTTTAATGTATTCTATCCATATTACGGTTTGAATATCGGCATCTCTGTGTAGATGGTTAGATTTCCTCTTTGATCTTCATCTCTATACACATGCAGTTTATCACCTGACCTGCTTACACTTTAAGTCTAATTGCTTGCTGCCCTGGTTGCTAAGCACCCAAAAACAATTTAAGGTGCCTTGAGAGCGGGTTAACCCCTGATGAAGTCACGTGTCATAGTGATGAAAAGCGTTGGGTTGTGTCACTGACATCATTACGTTATGGAGGAAACTCAGCTCAGGTGATGAAGCAAAGAGGATTCCCTATTCTCAGCTGTTTGGTGGTAGCTGAATATACAGCACTCTGTGTACTGGGTAAACTCCGTGGATTCCGCAACCCGTGGATAGATTTGTAGGATCCAATCCGCAGATTCAGCAATTCACCAACAGATTGCATTCTACAAAGCCATCCACGGGTTGTATCCAATGGTGGATCTTGATGAATCCGTGCGGATTTTACACCGCAAAATGGATTTTGGGGGTAACACCAGCGAAAATCTGGGAAACGTATTTGGGCGGATTCATCCATCTCTATGTATTAGACTAGACTAGACTATTTGAAAATGGAGATTTTCTAACAATATATTTTACATTGGCTCAGTGTGAGGTAATCTAATGAAAATGCTTAGTTTGGTGTGTAAATGCATTGTAAGAATCAATTCCAGTGTAACAAGCAGCAAGACCATAGAAAAATTAAAGTGCATATATTGATAATAACAATAGTATATATATATATTATCCAATATTGTGCTGACAGTGTATGCAGGGCTGTACAGTTTTGCTGGCAGAATGTGTCCCTTCCCCGTAGAGTTTTGAGTGACTTGCCCAGAGTCACAAGGAAAGCTGAGTCGGATTCAAAGCAGGTTAACCCACTTTTAAGGTAGTGCCATTACCACTTAGCTTCCTTCTTCAGCCAATTATCAACCAACCGTAATGTGACACAGAAGAACTGGATTATTGGGCCAAGCTCAAACTGACATCGATCATAGATGTAACCTTGAGGGAGCACAGATATATAGCATTTAAAAAGGCACACATAAAAATGGTAGTGGTATGAATAATGTTACCTTTCACAATTGAAGATATATTCAGAATCCTTCCCCTGTTCCCTGATGATTACTTTCTCGCAGTACCAGTATTGTGACTTGCGATTGGCATCACAGCATAGGAGCACTCTCCCCAGCTCCCCTAGTGACACCGCTTCAATTTCAAACATATCAACCTGAGGGATGAGAGCAAAACGTTACCAGAAAACGTCAAAAGAGAGATATCACTGTATGATATATCCAAGGTTGCTGCTCCGCTATCCGGTCAGCTGTTGCTGCATAACATTGCTATCAAACTTGGGTGATGAAATATACAAAAGTGATATATATATATATATATATATATATATATATATATATATACTTGAGCATTGAGTGTAGCATCTGCTTTTTGTATTATGTACTGTCCATTTCAATGTTGCTTTACAGTTTACACAGACTACTATATAATGCAAAAATACAATAGTACTGTAAGTTATTGAATTAGGTAATCAAGAAAGTACATACAGTAATAGCATACAGATGTGCAAAATAAGTATACACATTCTCTTGACAAATCCAGTGAGATAACATACCTGCCCTTGCTGGAATTTAATTGGCAAATCAGATTTAAGCAGAAGCCTTTTTCCGGAGTCGCCTCTTTCTCCATGGATACAGATAAAAACTGGAGCTTGCGTCCCGGCTTGTTCTAAATATCCAGTGTAAACATTGACTTGGTATTTCACAACTAAAAAATAGAGAGGGATTGCTGATATTTTAACATCCGTGATTACATCCGGGTTTAGTTGAACGATCAGCAGTCTAGAACCTGTCTCAAATGTATGATCTGAAAAGCCTACCTAATGCTAGCTTTCATCTTAATTTTATTAGATCACAAAATCAATCATGTTTTTGCTTCTACGACATAGAATGTAATTTCTGAACCATAACATCTTTTAATAAATGAATGCGTCCCATTTGTAGCCCTAAGCATTCTGTCCATAAGACAGAGGGTCACATGTAGCAAGCGGTGCTATTTGCGGCAAAACACGGAGCAAATATTTTCATCTGCGTCAATTGGAACCAGAAGCTTTTGTATAAGCCATATTAATCTTGTTTCTTACATTTGGAACAGATCTGTGAGATTTTAACACCACGCAAACTTGGCCCTTTTTTTTTGCCACTAAAAGAAAACAATCCTATATATTGTGCTGATTCTCTCCCCCCATAACTCCAGCTATAACCACTCCCCAAAACACTCAGGGGCACAAATGCAGCCAAAGTAGGGGCAAAAAATCTTGATATATTGATGCAAAATGACACAGTTTGCACCTATTTTGGAGCATTGCTTCAGTTTGCAACACTTGATACAGTCCTTCTAAATCTTATTCAATATCAAAGCTGTGAAAACACTAACAGGTCATGTGATACATGGCCCCAATGTTGAGAAAAGTTCACTGGGCTGGACCATAAAGTTGGGGTTTGAATAAACCGCGTACCACTGACAGGTGACCCTGGAGTGCTACTTGTTATTGATTTGAATGTTGTGGGCATCTTTCCTTGAGTTAAGCACCTGCAAATATTTTACAGTGACATTTGACTATTTTTTAAGTGCCACGTAACAGAAACTAATTGCCTTTGAATGAGGTGAACCTGGTTCTTGAAACTTCACCTCAAGACTCTCTTTGATATGAGACCACGGTCACTCCCCAAAGAGGGTCTGAGGGTTTCCCCACCATGCTTCCCTTTCACTGTTCCTGTCCACTAAGCCAGCATGGGCAGGGTTAATTTTCTCTAGAAATCACAGACACTGCTTGACAAACCTGCAGATCGTCGGCTTCCCCCCCCCCCCTCCCATCCCCCTGCATTTTTGCTGGGAGGGTCTGTTTGCTTCCAGCTGATATCACTTCACCTTAGGACTTCTTTGATATGAGAACACAGGAGTCTCCCCAAAGGCAGCAGCCTTTGGCAAAGGACAGCCAAAGGGGGTCAGTCGTTTGCTGATGTTAGAGAGACTTTGTTACAATTCCCATAATCATTTATCTCTAACTATCCATGAAATGTCTGTATAGTGAATGTATAACCTCTGTGTATACTTAAGCATATATAATAATTTATTATCTGGATACATGTTTTGTAAGAGATTACATATATAAATATATGGCATTTCATAAAGGCAGAATCCATGCACAATTTTTCAAAACAAGGAGATGGGGAAGAAACAGATATATTGCTTAAAAAGAAAAATGAAAAGCGCACACTCCATGCATTAATAAAAAAAAACTTGATGTTCTTTAATCTGTATATAAAAAAAACAATGCTCACTAATTGAAACAAAAAATAGTTGATTTACAGTTGATAACAGAGCAACAGGTTCAGTCCCACATTGGGATGAAATTAGATATGGGGTAACCACAATGTCCTTAATATTGTGAAGTATGAGCAAATGAGTAACCAGCTCTCCCCGCAGATATAATGGAATCGGCTGTTAAAGTCCCACAGAGATATAATCAGGGGGAGAAAGGCAGTATAGTGATTAAAATCCCATTCCGTAGTAACCTCAGTATATTAGTTAATGTAGAGTGAAAACACCTCTCAATAGGTTAATTAATCACCTCACAGATAGATATACTGTGTGGGTGGAGATAACACAAACTCTTTAGATGTTAAAGCACTGGGTCCTTCACAGATCTTTGCTATTATACAGGTTAACAAACAACACACAGAACCCCAGCACGCTCATTTTAGGAATCCATGAGCCCCCACAAAATATATATATGTATTTAAGTGTCAAAAAGGAGAGCTACTGAGCATGGCAAATACAGTATATACAACAAGTGACAGAAAAGCACAATGCTACATCCAATATGACAAAATTACACAGTAAAATACTTATATATTCTCTTGAAAAAGCGTCATTTAGTTTAACCCTTTTGCCAAAGCATCGTAATAGAGGTATATTAGTATTTTATCTGGTTGTGTTAGGACCTGCAAACTGGGTCTGCCTTGATGTGGCTTGCAGGCTTACGATGCTTTGGTCAAAGGGTTAAACTAAATTACCCTTTTTCAAGAGAATATATAAGTATTTTACTGTGTATTTTTGTCATATTGGATGTAGCATTGGGCTTCTATGTCTATTATACAAGTTGCTCCAGGGGGGTGTATGGAAACCTCTATGCCCACTGCAATTTCACCATAAGGAATCTCAAAACGGATAGTTGGTACACATGGTCTCTCTCTACTTGAAAGGCTCTGTCTAGCTCAGTGTGGTGCTGAATAGAGCTCACTCCTATTCAAGAGCTGCATGTGGTACCTACCCCCTGTATCATTGTGATGACATCACTCCATTGGACCAATAGAAAGTAAGTCACGTGTCCCAACTAGTTTTGTCACCTGTTACAGCGACTTCATCAGGTGGTCGGGGTACACATTGTATCTAGGTGGAAGCCTCATCAGCCATATTGGCACGTTTAGGATGAGGCTAATATGTATTTATTTGAATTTTAAAGTGCATATGAGCATTACGTTTAGGTAACGCACATGTGTTACGTGGCTGGAATCCAAGTGCGTTACTTGGAATGTGCATTATATTTTTCCCAATGTGCATGTGCAGTGTATTTGTTATCACGTATCAAGGCTACGAACATCCCCACTACAATAGATATCATAACAATTCAACAAAGCTTTGTATCATAATGGGTGATTTTAATTATCCAGATATAGACTGGGGCAATGAGATTTGCATTACAACAAAAGGAAACAAGGTTTTGGGGGTGCTTTAAGACAATTACATGACCCAAATTATTGAGGAACCAACCAAGAGAGGGGCAGTACTGGATTTGGTAATGTCAAACAATGTAGAAGAACTAACAAATATTCAAGTCCGGGAACATTTGGGTAACAGTGATCATAACATGGTCTCATTTGAAATAAATTATCAAAAAACATATTACTTGCGTTCAACAAAGACTTTAAACGTTAGAAAGGCACATTTTAATAAACTGAGGACTAATCTACAAGGAATACATTGGGATGATGATTTTGCAGAGGAAAATGTGGAAGATAAATGGGCTGTCTCTAAAACATTGTTAGAAAAGCACACTTATCAGTGTATACCCTTGGGTAATAAGTATAAAAGAAATAAGTCCAAACCAATGTGGCTAAATAGAGAAAATGGAAAAGAAGAGGCAGGCATTTAGATTCTTAAAGTCAGAAGGGACAGAGGCATCATCAGAATTATAAGGAATGTAACAAAAGTTGCAAAAGGGCAATCAAATTAGCAAAAATGGATAATGAAAAAAGGATTGAAATAGAAAGTAAGATCAACCCTAAAAAGTTATTTAGGTACCTTAGACGTGGTGCCTATATTTACAAAGTGGGCTAGATCACAACCAGGGAATTACAGACCAGTAAGCCTGATATCAATAGTGGGGAAGCTACTTGAAGGTTAGTATGGGAGAATATTAGTAATAGTCAGCATGGATTTATGAAGGGTAGGTGTTGCCAATCTAACCTTTTTCGTTTCTTTGAGGAGGTAAGTAGGAATTTAGACCAGGGTAATGCAGTTGATGTGGTCTACTTAGATTTTGCAAAGGCTTTTTATGTCTTTTCCACACAAGAGGTTAGTGTACAAAATAAAGCAAATTGGACTTGGTAAAAATATATGCACCGGAATTGAAAACTGGATTAAGGATAGAGAACAGAGAATTTTAATAAATGGAACTTTTTCAGGTTGGGCAAAAGTTGTGAGTGGAGTACATCAGGGGTTGGTACTGGGACCCCTACTTTTTAACTTCTTTATTAATGACCTTGAGGTTGGCATAGAGAGCAAAGTCTCCATCTTTGCTGATGATACTAAATGCTGTGAGTTTGAAGAATCAGAGGAGGATGTAATTTCTCTCCAGAAGGACTTGGATAGACTGGAAATCTGTGTTAGTAGATCGCAGATGAGGTTTAATACAGATATATGTAAGGTTATACATTTGGGAAACAGAATAAAAAGGCGACTTACAAATGAAATTGGGATAAATTAAAAGAATCCTTGATGGAGAAGGATTTAGGAGGGCTTGTAGACTACAGGTTTAGCAATAGTGCCCAAAGTCATGCAGTAGCTGCAAAAGTAAACAAGATCTTATTTTGCATTAAACGGGCAATGGATGGAAGGGAATGAAACAAAATTATGCCCTTTTATAAGCATAAATAAGACCACACATTGAATATGGTGTGCAGTATGGGCACCACTCCTTAGAAAATACATTATGGATCTAGACAGAGTGCAGAGAAGAGCCACCAAATGAATAAAGGGGATGGATAATCTGATTTATGAGGACAGGCTAGCTAAATTAGATTTATTTACATTAGAAAAGAGGTGTCTAAGAGGGGATATGATAACTATATACAAATATATTTGGGAACAATATAATGAGTTTTCAAAAGAACTATTCATCCCACGGGCAGTACAAAGGATTCGGGGCCATCCCTTAAGGTTGGAGGAAAGGAAATTTCACCAGCAACACAAGAAAGGGTTCTTTACAGTAAGGGCAGTTAAAATGTGGAATTCATTACCCATGGAGACTGTGATGGCAGATACAATAGATATGTTAAAAAAAAGCTGGACACCTTTTTTTAGAAAGGAAAGGTATACAGGGATATACGAAATAAGTAAACATGGGAAGGATGTTGATCCAGGGCGTAATCTGATTGCCAATATTTGGAGTCAGGAAGGAATTTGTTTGATCCCTTATGACATATCATTAAATTATATTTTAGAGGGGTTTTTTGTTTGCCTTCCACTGAATCAATATACTGTAAGTACAAATATAAGATAAAATATCTGTCATCTAAATTTAGCATAGGTTGAAATTGACGGGCATATGTCTTTTTTCAACTTAATCTAGTATGTAACTATGCACTGTGTACTGTAACTGAGGTGTCCTTAAAATTATCCTGAAGATATATCATTGAGAAGTGACTGAAACCCCAGATTTCATGATCACAGATCATCTCAGGGTACTAAACTTTTTTAAGCATTTTTCATTTAAACTGGAACCCAACATACATGTAATTGGTTCAATCCAAAATACCCTATATATGTAGTATGCACAAATGGGTTCCTTTATAACCTTACAAATGCTTGACATTTCTTGACATTACTGAATGCAGGCAAAGCAAAAACTGAATATATTGCAATGTAATTATTATTATTATTATTAGGACAGAGTAAGATAACAATTGGTCTTTAAAAGAAAGAGTACACATTAAAAAAAAAGCAAGTGGAAATGGGGTTTTGTTAATAAAACAAATAGTAATGATTTATAAAGTGGTGGTAGTAGTATGTATCACCCTAATACAAACTTCACACGTGGGATTGGCTATTTTATAATGATACATTCTGAATTTAAACCACTCACTCCAGAGCATAAAACCTGAGCTCCTGTCCTCGGCGATGCACAAAGAGGCAGGTAATGATGTAAGAAAGATACCATACAATGGAGATAATAGGGGAAAATAACAGTAAAATAGATGATATTCACAAACAGAATGAAAGTTGGGAAGCACAATATTAAGGAAAAGTATAAATCATAGGAGTGAGATGATGAAAGAGAGTGAAGAAAGTGTATTCACAATAGAATAGCCATTATTGCATTTCATTGCCTATTTAAGTTACAGGCTTAAAGGGCTCTGGCCATTTTGAGTATAAACCTCAAAAAGTGAAAGAGAAGAGAAATAGTAAGGTTAGTACAGGAAGAGAGAGCAATCATAGGAAGCAAAGAAGGGTGGGTAGCCGTGTTGGTCCTTCCTTCCATGTAGTAACAAAGGAGGGAGAGGGTGGAGGTGGTTTCATACTTTTTCCTTACTGTCTCGGCCGCTTTTGCATTTCAATAGCGAAAAGCCTTGAATGTCTCTACTGTTTATTTGCACACCAGGCTGCCAGTTTCTACCTTATCTTTTTTCCCACTCCCTCTCTACATCGATTACAACCAGATATCCCTCTTGCAAACACTGTATATAATAATTGTGTTTCTGTATTTCTGCCATACCCGAGTAAGGACCCGAAGAGGTTTGAAAGCTTGTAACATATCAACTACTTGTTGGTCTAATAAAAAGTATCATACCACCCACTCCCTCCCCCTCCTTGGTTACTACAAGTCATAGGAAAAATAAATAGTGGAGGAAAAAGAGAAACTACATTGTATATTTTTCAATGTGTTATGTTTTGTCTAAATAGGGGAAATATAATTTGACTGTGCAGTTTTGTAGCGTAAAGTCTAACGACCTTCAAATGGAGCTCATAATGAAGAATAGGTTGGAAGTTAAAGTTAATGGTACCTAAACTTTTTAACATGTATATAAAAATGTATATTCCGTAAGAAAACAGAAATGTACACTATATTTATTTTGAAGTTATGCACAGTATAAAAGAGAACAACGTGGGCACTATGAATCTCTATACAGTCTTAAGTGATTGAAACAAAAGTGCACAGGAGAAAGTCTTGGTCCACAACAGCACTGGATTAACCAATTCCGATTGAAGCGGGGAAAGAAACATCTTATGGTAAGAATTCAGTGGAGAGACCCTGATCTTTTCTTAGATATTGGGGGCTTAAGGAGCGCTTACATGTAATCATTCGTTACAAAACAATAGTGTAGTATGAGAACCTCTAGTTCCTACCTGGATAAACAGCGTTACCATTTTGTACAACAGGAAGCTCACACACAATGTCACAGTCTCCTCGACTTCTTGACAACCACCTGTTAGCTTCAAAATAAAATGTTTCTCCATTCTTCATTTTCTGTAGGATTATCTGGAAAACAGATGAAAGGGCTATACAGTATTTCCGAACAAAAGTTTGTGATTCTCGCGCTCTGATGATATTCAAAAATAAATCATAAGACGGGTCACATTGACAGGTTGGGTAAAAAAATAACTGAGGAGAATAGTTATTGGTAATTTTACATACAAGCAAGGTGAAAAACTATAGGCATTATTAATTTCCTTTACCATACAACCCCTGAGAGGTGTTAGCATGCATTGCCCTTATGCTTTATGCGTATACCTTACTCTCCTCATTCCGTTTATGCTACTGTAGCTCAATGCTAAACCAATTATGACTAAAATGGTGATAGCCCTTACTTAAACATGACAAATTCTATGACACAAAAGAAATGCAGCATGCAGTTATTTCCTTATACTTGTATGAACGAAATTGCATGCAATTAGAAGCATGCAAAGGGTAGCACTGCAACTTATGTTCCAGTTAATGGTTTACTCTGTTAACACCATATTTCACATCAACCCACGCTACTCTTTTGATCTATCTACCAAAATGCAGGGTTATTTACTTTCCAACATATCTAACTACCAAGATATGCTCCTTCATCATTATTTAAGTTTGATTATGGCCTACGCCTCTCAAACTCTAAATGAGCAGATGGTGAAACAAGCAAGGCGCAAATACTTTAATAGGCCCATCCACCCATTGATCAAAAAAAAAAAACAGAATTCCTAGGGATCTGCAATATACCAAGAGCCACCAGAGGAACCCCTGAAGATGACTCACAGAAGATAGTAGCTTTTGTAAGAGTTTCTGGCTGTGCTCTTAATATTTTGGGAAAAAAACATGAATGTGTTGCGCACACAGAGTAACATGTTGTGTGTCACTGGGGACCATGCGGAGATGAAACCACACATTTCAGGCAAATTGTAGCAGGACAAGAACTCCAGCAGTCAAATACCTAACCAAAAATGTATTTCATATACGTGGGACCAACAATGTTTAAAGCCCTGATGAAAGTCACGGGATGAGCAAAATATCAGAATAAGGGTATTAATTGATTTGACTATTGGAATAAATCTTTCTTGCCTTAGTTATATTTATTCTTTTTTTTTTAATAAGTCTGAGCTTTTAGAAGTCAAGTTTATAACTACAGTAGCAGCTATTCATTCTGTTTATGCAGCATTTATGTCTGATCACAGCTGACTTCTAATTCGGACATTTTTGACTACTTCCTTCCTTTATCCTTTGCACACCAGTGCTCCCATATTCTCAGCAAAGCTTGTTGTTCCAGCACCTAGTGCAGTGTTGTCGCTATGTGCTCAAACAATAGATAATATCTCGAAATAGTAAGTTGTATACCAGTGACATTCCTATTAAATCCACATGTCTAATGCTTTCTCATGTCTACTCCTGCAAATGTCCATATTTAAACCCCAACATGTCAATTCCTTGAGGTCTTTATTCTCACACACACATTTTTATGTCTCCCACCGAATAATGTATCTATAGCCCCAGGTGTTTAGGAGAGAACGACAGGATTAAGAGTTCCTTGCAAATAAATCATTTAGTACCATATTTATTAAAAGAGGCTCTGCCATAAGACACATTCCAGTGCCAGCAGACACCTTGTTGCCCGTTCAATTGATTGGGCAGTAGGTTATCTTCTGGCACAGCACCACTATCTAATTTACCTGATACCTATTATAATGCATGTAGGTATGTATCATTTTATTTATACAGCGTCAAAAGTGTACGCAGTACCCTACATAAAATTGCAATACACGGTAAAGAAAGTACAAACAATGGGGATAAGCGGAGCAAGTAAAAGACAAGGCAAAGGGATACCCTGTCCTAAAGAGCTTACAATCTAAGTGTTATGGTGGGAGGTTTACCGACACAGTAGGACTGTAAGTGCATTATTAAATATGCAGACAGGGAGGTCAAGGGCACCTGGAGTTCATGGAAGAGACGTACATAATGTAATAAGATGCTTCTTTTAAGAGGTTAATTTTTAGCTGGGCCTTGCATGCAGAAAGTGAAGGTGCTTGAAGAATATTGAGTGGGAGAGCGTTTCATAAATAAGGGGGGATTAGTGAGAGAGGTTTAATATGGGAGAAAGATGTAGATGCAAAAAGTCATCAATTACACAAACTTGGCTTAAGCGTAAGAGGCTAGTAAGGGTGTAACGAGAGGTGACACGTACCTCTCATCAAAATTATCCACCTTATATGACCTTAAGTAGATCACATACTGTATGTCTACCATCCTTAAAGAACAGGATGAACAGATAATTATCTCTATAGGGCAGAAGACCCCCTAATTCCTACTGTTTAATGGCTTGTTTACCACACTTGTAAAACTTTGTATATTATCTCACTGTACTGTCTGTATTATCCTTCTGTAAAGTGCTGCGTACAGTACATTGATGGCCCTGTATAAATAAACATATACATACATATGTGAATTGTCACTGTTTTCATTTGTATTTACTAAAGATAAATCATGGTTTATGTGTTGGGAGAGAGAAACTCAAATATATACATTTATTATATTTAATGGCTATCTTGTTCGCTTCCCTCATTCAAGGAACGTCCTAAAAATGTACAAAATAATACTTGCATTAACATAATTATTTTAATTTCCCTACTTGCTGGAGTCACTCCTGTTTGTACAGGCTTATTTTATGGGTTCTATAAAATAAATAATTATACATATAATTTTTGATGGTTGGAGTGAGCTGTGAAACTTACAACGTTCTCTATATAAAGTAAATCTAACTAGTCACCTGTAACAATATTCCTCTTATCTCTTGAAGTTGACTTATAAAATGTTTTACTGTGTGTCCATTTGTACAAAATAACACATAGAAAACCTATGGCAATGTTGCTTTTTTATCAGACACGAACACATTGATGGTAAGTTAAAAAAAAGTGAAAACAACACTCCACCGTAGAGTACAGCAAATACAAATACCATTTGTGAGCACATTCACATTTACATACAGGCCTGCAATCCTGCTTTTCACCATTATGGGCCTCATGCAGTAAGCGACGATTATGTGAAATCGGCAAGCTTATCGATTAGTCATGTTATTGGCGTTTTTCCCTCTCCGTATGCAGTAAGTGCCGAATACATTCAAAATCAAGCCGAAAACAAATCCGCCCACTCTCACGATGATGAGCCGATCACACACAGGTGTATCGGCGTGCGTGGCGGGGTGCTGTTAGGTTGCACAATCACAAATCTTGCTGAATCAGGCGAAACAAGCATGTTTTTGATTGCGCGCCATATTTAAAGGCAACGTGTACTGCTAATCATTCTCTGTGTTGTTGGGAGTGAGAGAGAGAGAGAGACGCACAGAGCTGGACGATTGAAGATTTGCATATTGACTGAGAGACTTGTTGTGTATTGGGTGAGCTTTGTCCTTTGTTGTTTTGTTTACATCTTTGTCTTGTTTTATATGTGGAAGTGGGTCGTGTGATTGCCTGTACATTTCTTGTCTGTTTTTTGTGAGTGCTGGAAGTATGCCCGCAAAGCGTGGGAAGAGTGATGCTGGTGGGAGTGGGAGTGCTACTCGTGGGAGTACGCGTCGGAGTGAACGTACTGTTCAGGGGAGTGATGTTGCTGGTGCACCGAGTGGTGTTGCTGGGAGTGGGAGTGCTGTTGCTGGGAGTGGGAGTGCTGTTGCTGGGAGTGGGAGTGCTGGTGCTGCGAGTGTTGTTGCTGGGAGTGGGAGTGCTGTTGTTGGGAGTGGGAGTGCTGTTGTTGGGAGTGGGAGTGCTGTTGCTGTGAGTGGGAGTGCTGGTGCTGGGAGTGCTGGTGCTAGGAGTGTGAGTGCTGGTGCTAGGAGTGTGAGTGCTGGTGCTAGGAGTGGGAGTGCTGGTGCTGGGAGTGCTGCTGGTGGCGCAGTTGCTGATGGGGTGTCTGGTGGTGGCGTGCTTGCTGGTGGCCAGCTTTTGGAGGCTCTTCCATTGGAAGAAGGAGAGTCCAGTCAGCACCAGCCAAGCTCTGACCCTAAACCTGCTCGGAAAAAACGTGTGGAGAAGCCACGTAATCCTCGCTTCAATGACCAGGAAAATAGGGCTCTTGTCACTGGCATTCTGGAGCACTATGACAGTCTCTATGGACATTTAGTAGGTAAGTGTAACTTTACATTTATTATTCAAATACATGTGATCCTAGGTCATCTGAGTTTTGTTCATATGCAAATATGGGTACACAATATCTTTCTATGTTCATTAGTGTGGAAACACAGCTTTTTATCATGCCTTACAAGGACAAATAAACACAGGCGGTCAATTTGCCAGAACTGCATACAATATGAATGCAACCTTGCTAACATGTATAGGTTTAGTAGTGAATGCTCATGTGCTTCACATATTACACATAAAACAGCATGTTTACTATCTCTTGGAACAGCTAGTGTAGGAAACTGGTGCTTATATTATTATTAATTTACCTCATATCTTTTATATGTTTTTCAAGGGCGGACAAGTGCAGCAAGCAAAAAAGAAATGTGGGACACAATAGTCATTGGTGTCAATGCCTGTGGGAATAGTGTCAGGGACAAGTATCATTGTCGGAAAAGATTTGATGATATTAGGTCCAAATTGAAAAAGAAAATACAAGACCAACGCGTGCATGCTACTGGCACTGGAGGTGGGCCCACACCACAACGTCTCATATTGACTCCATTGGAGGAGCTGCTTCGGCCAAAATTACTTACCGTCGTCGTGGAAGGCTTGGCTGGTGACCGTGACATTGGAATTTATCCGTCACAATTTCCAGCAGGTGATAAATATTACTGTACTAGGCGTGTCGTTGCTTACAGTTATTCTGCATATTTACACTGCTTTTTATACTGTCTTCACAATATAAGCATACCTGCATCTATATATGTATATGTCTGATTCTGTATATATATATATCTTAAAATAGACATATATGTAGTAGTCCTACTAAAAGCAGTAACTAATATAGCACGTGCCATTGCGTGCTCATTTACATGTGAATACCCAAAATGCATAGCTGCAGTGGAAGCAATTGATGGTGGGCGAAGATGGGGAACAACAGGGTACTACACATGTGTAACACATGTTCATGAGAAATTATTAGTAGCTACAGGTACAGAACAGAAATATGTATCATATTATTGTGTATTTTATTGATTTTACTCCGACAAACATGACATTACTGCCTATTTTAAGCATGCATCAAAGAAATTGCATGTAACGGCCTACAAACATCACTGGCACTAACACATCTATAGTTGCTTATGAAAAGGTCCATTTTTGCTTAATGTCATATACAGACAGCATAATGAGGCACACGTATCATATGTTATGTCATTGTTTTCATAACTTAAACACTGCAGATGACTACTTAGCTCATCTACCATTGTGTTAAAGCAGCTGCAATTAATATCTCATCACAGCATACACTTCAACAGAGGGGGTGGGGTTCAGCACACACACTAATTACAGCCTCATTTCACGGTCAACTTAGTTCACACCATTTTCACCTGTTTCAAGTAATTGAAAGGTGTGGCTGATTAGGCTTTTTGGGGAAGGGAATACCTTTCTTACAACCTGAATAGCACAACTGAAGTTAATCACACTCATTTGAAAGCTTAACTCTAGCTACTAAATGCCCCAACAACTCATTACTTATCAAAGCGTACGTCACACATTAGTTCACTCATATCTATAGTTGAACTACTATCAAAGACACATTATCACACACTGCATGTGTTGTCTTGTTGAGTCACAGCCACATTCAGGTGTGCCACATCTTCGATTAATGTACCACACATATCCTCTACCAAAAACAACACTTTTTGCAATATGACCACCTTCATGATAACCATTGTGAATGGTCATCTCATGATAGTTATGTACATTATGATACTGATATCACTACACAACATATGATTTTTATGTACTCATTTAATCTATTTATCCTCACGCATTACTGCAGAAACATAGTATGTTGTATGTTAGGGAACTCAAAAATTCTAAGTACACAGGCATGTACTGTGTTATTACAACTATTTATGTTCACTTTCACACACATTTTCGGTTAAGGAACTGATGTTGTTAGTTAATCATAAATACAGAACATACAATAAGTGTTTGTTCAATATTTACACATGTAAATGTAAAACTTATGTTATTGTTATATATAGTTGCCCCTGGAGGACATGTGTCACCTGAGATGGAACAAGTGTCTTCACCTGGGTCAGCCAGCTCAACACTACTAGAAGGTGAGTGTATCATTTGCTGGCCATATAATATGTGCTCTTCTATATGTTATGTTGTCATGTGCATTATTTGTTTTGCACATCTTCTTTAAATAGGATTACTTAGTGTCAGTGCAAATTAAGTGTAAGGCAACATGTATTGTGTTAGTGATGTTAATTATCATGTAGGACTTCTGAGTTTAGAGCAACTTTTCATTCATTCATATTTCATACTGAGTCCAAACATTATTCGTAAGTCAAGGTAGTTTTTAATGAGGTTATAAAACGTATGCTAACATGTTAGGTGTTACTTAGGACACAGTACAATTACATAGTAACACAGCATACATTAACATGCCATTTAATAATGTGTACATTTCTTTTTAGAACATCATGGTGATGAGGATGATGAGTATGATGAGGATGACGCCACAGAAGAGACTGAAATACAATCATGTGACCATGAAGAGGTGCCAATAGAAACTGTTGTACCGCCAAATCGTCCATCAACTTCCACATACGATGCAATTGTAGCTTCAGAGGGAAAAATAGTGGACGCAGAAAATCGTCGCCATTCAGACATGATGACAGTGCTGGAAAGGATGATTGGACTGCAGGAAGAAACAGTATCACAATTGGCACATCTCCACAGAGTCTTCATTGAAGTGCCTAAACAGTTGCAAAAAATCAACACCTCATTCGAAGCATTAGTTGTTCAGCAAACACAAGCTAATTACTGGAGAATGACTAATGTACCACTATTCAACACCTCACAGGCAGGATCTGTTCATGCAGGTCAGTTTTCACCACATGCTTCTGATATTCATTCACCAGGCCCAAATGTTACCGGTCAAGTAGCAGACATTGCTGTGCAGGTTCCTGACGCCATCCTACCGCTGCCATCTGTACAAATTCAGCAGCTGACACCTACAAAGGAGGCCACAAAAAGAAAACACAAGCAGTTACTACTGACCAGTTTTTGGTCAAAAACAACAAAAGACACACATGAAACAGACCAACCATCACTTGTGCAGTGTCTACCAACTTGCTCACATGTGCCCACTGACACAAGCCCTGTCCGTGAACAGTCACTACCCAAAAGCCCTGTAGGTGAGTCGCTGCCCAAAAGCCCTGTAGGTGAGTCGCTGCCCAAAAGCCCTGTAGGTGAATCACTGCCCAAAAGCCCTGTAGGTGAATCACTGCCCAAAAGCCCTGTAGGTGAGTCACTGGCCACAAGCCCTGTAGGTGAGTCACTGGCCACAAGCCCCGTAGGTGAACAGTCACTGGCCACAAGCCCTGCCCGTGAAGTGCCAGAGGCCACTCAAAGTGGCTCTGTTGTGCCTAAAGTTGGTGGCAAAAGAAAAAGGAAAATTCAAGAGACAACAAGCAGGCCTGTTACTCGCTCGCAAAAGGAACAAAAAAAATAAATGTTATAATTCAGAAAATATGTCTTTGGCCTTGTTTTGTTGACTTCAGATTATCTAATTACTATTGTATGTATGCTGAAGACTGTGTTGTTTCCAAACTTTCAACTATGTTCTTGTACACGTGAAGTTTTGGAAATGTTAACACTCATAATTAATTGTGTTATAAATATTTATGTTGTAATCGTCTGTTCAGTAATGGTCCACCAGGAGCCAGTTGCTAAGTTTAGAGAAGCTGCCATTGACTTTGCAGCAAAACATTGCATTTGGGTGTGTTAATTGATGTAAGAATTGCATATGCATATTAGTCACATGCAATTATAAAAACACCTAAGTAACTGCAAACATCTTTCTTGTACGTGTACAGCAGGATTATGTGTAAATTATTACTTACCTTTGCCTTGCTTGGCCATTGTAATTTTGTCCTTTAATCAGTTGTGTGTTCGTTTCTATAACATCTCAGAATGTATAATAATATATATACACACACACACACACACACACACACACACACACACACACACACTGAGTGAGTGTGAGTGTGAGTGTGTGAGTATATATATATGTATATGTATATATATATATATATATATATACATATATACATACATACATACATATATATATAGTACTATATAAACTGGTATACACAAACTAATACACTTCATGCTTCCTTGTGAAAACACTATTTTAATAATACAGGCCTAATGTTTGAGAAATATCCTAAGTATGAGACTCTAACAGTATTGTGCTTAAACAAATGTTTATTACTTAATTCAATCATGTTTCTCACCATTTAAATAGGTTTCATACAAGGTATACTTAATGCCATCAATGTTGTGTGTACTCCTGCAATATAAAAAAAAATAAAATATAATATATAAATATATATATATTTTTATAAGAGATATATTTATATATATATATATATATATATACACACGTATTTAAACTCATGCAGACAGGGAGTTAACCAGACTTTCACATACACACAGAAATGTAAGCGGGGAAAAAAACATTTCTTTTTGCAGGTGTGTTTTTACTGATATGCCTGGCTAAGAAATATTTTCACACAGTGGCCTTTGTTAGTGTTCAAAAAAATACTATGTGAACGCATTCAAAGTCTAGGGATGTTTTTCACAAACGAGATAAAAGAAGGAGAAATGTTTCTCCCACAGTCCCATATCACGAACCACAACTGTTAACCCAATTAGACAAACCAATTCAATTGGCGTTTGAAATAAGGAGTCAAAGTAGTTAGTTTTGTTGACCTTGACAAGGAAAAACAGGAGTTTGTTAGCCATTCAGCACATTCATTTTGATGAGCAAATAACACAGACCTGCACACAGCTTTTGTGCTACTCAGACATGGCTGATGAATTCGTTAACAATATTAATCCCCTTTTAGGGTATAAGTACATGATCTGTGAAGCCATCTTGAACAGTCGCGGACAGAAAGCAAGCACACGCCAAATCGATGATTTCATTCGAGCAAAATATCCTTATTACCAAGACCGTAAGCATGCACGGAATTTTAATTCCTCAATAAGATTCACTTTATCAAGTAATGACTTTTTTGAACGTGACCAGGATAAGCTACAACACACCTATGGTTTCTGGAAGATTGCCCCGGAAAAACAATTTCTCCTGAAAGACGGCACTTATATTGTCGTGAAAGGCATATTTATTCCTAATGGCAATAGCAATGTATCCGCTACTACTGATCCGTTTGAATCGATACGTGCTGCAATATCTGCAGCCTCCATTCCTGAAACCCACATTGTACAAGAACAAAAGTACTATGATTATGTACCAAGCCTTTCAGCTGAAAATGCATTGGAATGGGAACCCGAAGAAATGAACCTACCTCCCGACCAATTATTTGAAGAAAGCAGTGGCGATTCCTATGAGCGCATCCTGGAGCAGATATGTGCCATACTGGATTCAGCGGTTGGGTTAAGCGTGGATGAAAATGCCTTGCATTTCTGGAGCAACCAGTTGCAGCCAGGCGAAGAGTTAATTCTAGAAGAATGGTAAATATAACAATCGTTATGCGTTGACTCTGCGTTTAAATTTTTTTTTTTTTTGTAACCACCATTTTCACTTTCAATGCGTGGATACAGCGTAACATTGCAGACTGCATAACATGTAGCGATCACAAAGAAATTGTTTCCTAATACAATATAGTAGGACCTGAAAGAGTAGTACACATTGCTGACGGAATAAATATACGTACTTTCCTATCCCTTTAAACATATTAGCAACATTTTTCCATTACTCTAACACATACCTGTTTTGTTATCATGCAACATCTACAACATTGAAAACCGGGTCCACCACGTATGACGTGGGACCCTTGTCATGGGCCAAGGCGTCCTTAAAAAGGATTAGTGATGTAAGTCCCGCCCCCAAGCGACGTGCGCGCCTCAAAGCCTATTGGCTGTCATGTTTTGTTATAGTAACGGTAACTGCAGTGTGTGATGCGTGCGGCTCAGTGTTTGTAGGCGTACCCTGGGCGTTAGCCGAATGTTAATTGAGTGGGAGGAGTGTTAGCGTGCGTTTCACGCTGGCTTAACATGACGTCACACGTATTGCATTTGCGCATTGTGTTATCGGCCGTGCTTTCTGTTCAAACACGTCTGTTTAAAAAGAATACAGATGTACTCGTTTAGAACGAATGTAGTTTCGTCTTCATTGTATTTGAAATAAAGATGTTATGTTTACTGGTATTTTCAACATGTATTGAACGCACAACGTACGCTTTGTTTTGCGCATGCGCTAACAGTTAGTGGAGCCAAGCGTGAAGTGCGTGCGCACACAAAGATGTGCGCGCACATCTTTCAGTATACAGGCAACGTTCACTTCTTATACATAGTTATGCCTGCTACAAATTTAAAGAAACATTACATACTGATGAACAGTTTTACTTCTAACATATAAGTGACTGACGTGTGTATCTACACAATCATATAGAGCTGCGTAACGCGTTGTCACGGATGCATATCTAGTAAGGTGCCATATTTGACCATCATGTGTTTGCTGTATTTCAGAGATGTCGGGGAAGATACAATCGGATCAATGTATGATTTCAGAAGAGTCTACCTTTATATGAGATGATTGTGAGGAGGAGCCACCGACTACTATACTACATATGGAACTAATTTTATATTGCTTGCAGCGCTTATTAACAAACAATTAAAAATGTGATACCCTTATGCCTATATTGCATAAGCACTTAATTAACATAATGATGTTGCAAAATAGTGCTTCATGAATTTTTATTGAGTGTTCTTTAATGACTACTAACATTTTATGACATGGTGTGTTTTATATATAACAACCATTCCCACTCTGCTAACACATTTGTGTATTCTAATATGTAATGGAACGTATGACTGTCGAAACTATGTAACAATAATAATAATAATATGAGCATGTTCATGTATAGGGCTGCTAGTTGTACGCAGCGATTTACAGACACATGTTTCAGCCTGAGGTCCCTGGCCCGTGGAACGTACAAATGTTTTTTTGCCGCATGAGGCACAGGGAGATAAAGTGACTTGGCCAAGGTCACAAGGAGCCCACACCGGGAATTGAACCAGACTCCCCTGCTTCAAACTATCAGTGCCAGTGTGTGTCTTTACTCAGTGAGCCACTCCTTCTCCCAATGTAAAGGACACTTACAACCAAGTAGCCATTTATTTTTAAAATCTCTTGTTACATGGGTATGTAGATAAAATGGTTTGGGACTGTAGCAAATAATGTTACTGGCCAGATGTTATGGTCCCCTCCAATGCATGATGTTCAGAATATGACATCACCATCATGTTATGAAGTACGTTTCTGTGTATATTTCATTAACCTAACTAACTATAGTTTACTGTGTTTATTAATCGTTTAGAAATACATAGTATAGTCAATATGATGATATAAGCTACCATAATAAAGCTGGTGTTATCATTTGTCGGTGTTATACATGGATCCTACACCAATTGATAGAGACACAAACAGTTGTCTTAAAAAGTGTGTCTATGCTAGTGATGAATGTGCTCCCGTAAGTAAACAAATAAGTACAGTTATCCCCTTTTCTCCAACCACCTCTATATTACATTAATGGAAATTATAAGGAAACATACATAAAATGTGATGAAATGTGAGTAATCATTTTGTAATACAATGCACATGAAAGCTCAAGAGTAGCTAAATGCATATACATGATACAGAAAGTACATATATGTAACATTTGTGTTTAAACCAATATGTTGGGTTTTTAGTTCCAATAATTATAGGAAGATTGAGGTAGCCACATCTTATGAGAGATGTCAGCAAATATACATACCATGATCAGTCATACTGCAAATATACCTATAATGCAAAGGAACAATATATAAATTGCAAACATTGACATGCCATCTTCAGTACCGTAAAGAACACATCAAAGTGTGTATTTGGTGTTAAATGTGTAACACCATGTATATTTCATGACATTCAAAATGTAAATCAGCCTGGTGTACACATCATCTGGATGTACATGTTACACTGCACCAATAACATTGTATGTTAGCATACTAGAAGCATGAATGATTATGGGCATAATATGTGTTTTGTCTTAGCATAAGGAATAACACAATGCTAAAATATTATTGCTTTGTTACCCAAGTTGTATTCACATACACACAACTAAAGTACAATTGAAGAGGGATTATATAACCTGTGCAACAATAACATACCGGTGCCACATCCCTTTGTGCACACAGCAGAGAAAAGAAAGGTGTGCAACCCATATTCATCTGTGTCCTAACAGAAGGTTATATAAAGAAACATTATTGTTAATATAACATAATTAAACTATAAAAGTAGTACTAGGAACATATGAGTTTGTACTTACAAGAAAAAAATGAATTGATGAGATTCTGTCGTGTCTGGCCACCACTGGCTGTTTGTTCATTTTCAGCAGCTACATGGGTGGGATGCTCGTCTACCAAAGCCTCAGCTAGGTCTGACTGTACATTGTGCCTGAGTGCAACATTGTGCAAAATGCAACAGGCAAGGATAATATCAGACACTTTTTGAGGCTTGTATAGAAGAGCCCCACCAGTTCTGTCCAGACACCTAAACCTGGTCTTGAGTAGGCCAAATGTCCTCTCTATAACAGATCTTGTAGATATATGGGCTGCATTGTACCTCTCCTCTGCTTCAGTTTGAGGGTTTAGCACCGGAGTCAAGAGCCACGGCCTAATTCCGTATCCTGAGTCACCTATAATGAATGGAGCACACATAAGCTGACATTAGTGATCAAATTGTACAATGCCAACATTCCTAAATCAACATGTGTTTTGTGTTAGAACATGTAAATATGTACTCACCCAGCAGCCAACCAGGTTCAAAATGTCCCTCTTCGAACGCATGGAAGACTGAAGAGTTCCTCAGGATAGAGGAATCGTGACTGGAACCAGGGAACTTGGGTACCACATGCATTATCCTCATCGTGGCATCACATACCACCTGTACATTGAGTGAATGGTAGTGCTTCCGATTGCGGTACACATGCTCACTCTGACTAGGTGCAATCAAAGCAACATGTGTGCAATCGATTGCACCCAGCACAGATGGTATCCCTGCTATATTATAAAAGCCAGTCCTGACTTCCAGCCACTCTGTTGCCTCTGTAGGAAAATGAATATAATTCCTAGCGCGTCTATTGAGTGCATAGAGAAACTGGGTCAAGGCCCGCGAGAATGTAGATTGCGAGACCCCGCCCACTATGCCCACAGTTGTCTGGTATGACGCGGAAGCAAGATAATGTAATGAGCACAGCATTTTAACAAGCCCAGGGACTGCACGACCTCTGGCTGTGAAAAAATCTAAATCCCCCCTTATCTCCTCATAAAGAGATAAGATTGCTGCTGAACTCAAACGATAGCGACTTACAATCTCCTCCTCACTCATCCCATCTAACAGGGTTCTCTCCCTGTACAGACGCGGACGAGGCACAAGTTGTCTCCTCTGTCTTCTCCTCTGATCTCCTGTCCCTCTACCTGTCCCTCGGCCTGTCCCTCTCCCTGTCCCTGTCGTATCCGCGTCACTGTCACTGTCCCTCGGTGTGTCCCTACCTTGCCCTATATCATTCTCTTGATCAGCAAGCATGTCATAGAAAAGAATGTTCCTGCGTCTCCTAAACATTCGCAACATTTTGAAATGAGTAGCTGTGAATGAGCAGGTAATGTGCGTCCTTTAAATAGGTATGTGATGATGTCAGGTGACATAGTAAAATGCAAGGTGTTACATTAACATAATAAAGTACTTCTGTGGCAAGCTGTGTGCACTTGTTGTTCTAAGTATTTGTTGTGTGTATTCTGCAGGGAATGATGATATTTGGCAATGATGTGACGTGAAGCTTTGTACAAAGATTGCTTGCAAATAAATAGTTGCATGTGCAATGCATGTAACACTTGTGAACGCAAGAGTCAGTCATGTAATGAGACAAAAAGGCTGAGATTGACGTGGGAAAAGTTTTGTGTAACATGTGTAATTATCCATGTTATTGTGACATGTTGGCAACAATGAATAGTCGTGTGCATATGCATGCATTTGTGTAAGGAGGATAGTTGGTATAGAATGAGTTTACAAGGTGTCCCAATGCTGAATTACTGTACATGTGTGTATAAGTTAGGTTGAAGTGCTTGTAATGCTACGGTTACAATGTAAACATGCAATGTGATTGAGCGTCCAATAAGTGACGTCATGAAAATAGGGAGGACCCAAAAGTATATGTAAACATGAGAAGACAGATGTACATGAACGTTTAAAGATGCGTGTCACATTACAAGCATTGTGTAATGTAAAGGAAGATGAATATACTGTGTATGTGTGACATGTGTGACATGTGTGACATCATGTAAATAATTGTCGCTGAGTTGAGTAAAATGTGTGATATGATGTGAGGTTCTCCTTTAAGAGTGTAGTATAGTATTTTCCCTTGCCACATCATCACATGATGAGTAATGTGACCCGCAAATGCTGAAAACATGTAAAAGTCGAATGTTATGCAAATAAGACACATCAGCTGTGACACAATGCAGGGAATGCCCCCACACTGTAATGCAAATGACGTTTGTATTGTGAGCAATGAAACGTAAACAGTACTATACTGTTATACGTCCCCGCTCCATTGACTTCCATTGATGTACAGAAGATTTTTTTTTTCTAAGTGCCGTTCCGGCAGCCTTAGCGATCGTTCTCCCGTCCAAAATGCCAACTTTAGTTGGCGGGAGAAATCGGCCATAACATCTCAATTTCGTAGTGCCGATCAGCCCCGATAAGCTGTTTTTTTTTGTTGAATCCAGCCGATTTAAAAAAGTGGCGATCAGTGTCGAAAACAGGCTTATCGGCAGGCGACTGGCCATAACCAAATAATCGGCTCCGAAACCTGGCGATATGAAGCACTTATCGGCGCTTACTGAATCTCAAACCCAATTTTGGCTATAACATGGCCATATTTCCCTTATCAACGCTTACTGCATGAGGCCCTATATCCTCACATAAATGCTTCCACTGCAGCCAGGGATTCTGGGTAGACATGCAAATTAGTTCACAGTAATGGGTGACAAAGAGGACTCAAAGCAGATGATCTCATCTGCTCGCTGACAGTCTTATTTGCTGAGACTTTACTAGACTCGTACAGCTGCCAAACCTGAAGAAGAACCCTGTGATGTTTGAAAGCTTGTACAGGCAGTCCTCGGTTATCCGACACAATGCGTTACTCAAAATGGCGTTGGATAGCGAAACGTTGTAAAGCGAAACACATTTTCCCATAGGAACACTGTTTAAATTAAAGGTTCCGTTCCTGAAGGCATTTTTAATGCTAAAATACACCAAATATTTTATGCAGGCAATAAGATATGCAGCACACACATAAATTATATAGTGTATATACTGTATTATATATATAATATAACATAATAAATAATATATTATATAGTATAATATAATATTATATAGTATAATATTATATATATATATATATACGCTCTTATGACGCTTTGCAACGTTGTTTATGTGAATGTGTATATACACACACACATACACAACGTTGCAAAGCGTCGTAAGAGCGTTGGATAAGCCATTTTGGCGTTGTAAAAATGAATATAGGTATGCATTGCATAGCGTTGGATAAGCCATTCGTTGTAAAGCGAAGCGTTGTAAAACGAGGACTGCCTGTACACTGTAAACTATTGCTGGTCAAATGAAAGGTATCACACTACCTATGTTCCTTATTTTTACAATACGGCTACAATATTTTTTTCGGTCTATTTACTAACACCAGAGACACCTTGTGGTCAGTTATTGAAATCAGTATGGCACTCGTTTTCTTTTAGTACTAATGACAGGTTATTGAAGAACAATTGAAACCATTCTTTAAACCTCATAAAATTATTGTTAGATCAAATTGAATATTTTAGCCAATGTTTGTTTTAAGAATTTACAGATGATATAATTGGAGGCTAATAGTGGCAATTTCCTGTTCCATTCATTTGCATCGTGTAAGAAGGTTCACCGCTTGCGTTATTAAACGATTAGGAGACTGGTGTTTAGAGCAATTTGCGCAGGAATTATCCTGAGCACGATTACAATAGATTGTCTCCCATCTGTGATTTGTAAATGGTGTGATATCCCACTCTCGATGCGTCCTTTAAATCCACCAGGTCTGACGCATGTGCTGTACAAAAGTTTGATAACACGCTGTAAATTGTCATAAACTGATACTAAAATAAACATTGTTTCATCTTTATATATCTAAATATGGATAGCTCATTCTCTAACTGTCCTGTGCAACAAATGAGGCGAATTGGTAGCTTCGATAAAAATGGAGTGTAACGGGTTGAATTACTGTTCTTTGTACATAGGTTATATGGCTTAAATGATAAATATTATAGCTATATGAAATTAATTATATTAATCAGTTGATAATTTTAAGAAACTGCATATATTTAAGGAAAATGGCCATCATATGAATTTTATATTAAAAAAACTGGGATAAATGTAGATTAAATGATTTTGTATACGCAAATGTTTTGCTCATAACAGAAAGTAAGATCACGAACCTGGCACCCCTGCTATCAACAATAACAAACACAACTATAAAGAATATTGAGGTGTACAATAAAATCTAAATATCTGCTCTTTTTTTCACGGATAGATACATGCAGTTCTTTGTAACAGACAGAGTAACACAGATACCGAGTTTAAAAAAAAAAACAAAGCCATCAAAGAGTCTACTTATGGTTAAAGTGATATTTTTTCGTTGCCTGGACAGGAAACAGAATATACCTAGTCATTTTAATCAAGCATACATCAAATACAATTAAGCAGGCAATGAAGCAAACTTGAATTGTTGGTCTTGCTACTGTAATTAAAATATTATTATATAACTACCTGTACTTGCCCCACAGAGGTTGTCAGTAAGCACTATACGCAATGCATTGGGGTGTAAAATGCCTTATTACTGTCCTCTGTAATTTATTTTTGTGACATTAAACATTTTATAGAATACCTCCTTGGGCTCAAATCAGTTAGGTTTAGTATCTCATCATTAAATGTTATAGGTTTGTGGAGCTGTGGAAGACATGTTAACACACTCATGGGTATTATATCCTTGCTGTACAAAGGTTAATTGGTGTAGTTTGTGATAGCTTTTAGCGGACCAACATTAGTTCTTCACAGACAAAATTATAATCTTTAGAGCTTTCTAAACATCATAGGTTTCTTCTTCAGGCTAAATGGCTAATACATCTTTGAACTGTACAAAGGTTAAATTCAGTTCTGGACAATGAAAAATTATAAAAACTTTACCCAGGTTTTTGCAATAGGAGATAAATAAATACCACTTGTGGGAACATTTTCATGTCTCAGACAGGTGTGCAATCCTGTCTTCCCCCCTTATCTATTAGCATACAGTGCCTCCACTGCTGCAAGGAATTCTGGGTAATGACATGCAAATGAGCACACAGTGAATCACTCCACTTCTTATCCATACAGTAGCAGGAAAACGTTGATACATCCTTTTCACAGTGTTAAATAGACTAAATAATTCAGTGCTGCTTCAATTTGACATGATCTCCCTCTAGTGAATTTGTGCTGCCTAAGATACCGCTAGCACCTCCATCATGGTTGTATACCATAGTTTCATTTATAGATTGGTATTGATTTACTCCTATTTCTAATGCCTAAATCACTAGCCTGTAGCATCCTGCCTTCCCATTTATTGACCTTTGCAATGTAACCCCCTCTACAGCAGAGGTTCCCAACTCCAACTCCAGTCCTCAAGGACCACTAACAGTGCAGGCTTTAAGTATACCCCGGCTTGAGCACAGGTGGTGCGGGGAATATAATTGGGCCTCCTCTGCTAATGAGAGCATACCCTTAAAACCTGCACTGGGAACCTCTGTTCTATAGGATTTATTAATGAAATCTAGTATTTGTGGGTAGTGCTAAACTGGTCCAGCTAGTCTGGGAAGGTTATAGTTAGTATTATTGTCACAGATCTTTTAAAGAGTCCCTTTAAGGACCTGCATAGTGTTTGCCTCCTATAAAGATCATTGCTTGCTTATGAGACTCATGGATTGTATCAGTGTTTATGTAAACGAGTTTACAGTAGCTAGGTAGCACCAAAACGGTACTAAGCTCTGCCTGCTCTTTTTATTGTACCTATTACTGAGTACTGTAAAAGACCCTGTGACATAGAGGCAGGATTACCACTTTCGACTGAAGGCAAACCCGAAGAAAATGTAAAAAAAAAAAATGTCCTTACTTGGTGTGGCGTGGTTGTGTGGCAGCGCCTTGCGGCGTCCTGCTGCAAGTCCCCCTCCAACTGCAGTGAAAATGGCTGCCGCCACGTTGCCATGACAATGAGACACTATGTGACGTCATGGCGCAACGCAACATCACGTTGCCATGGTAACGTGACACTGCGTAGTGTCATGACGCCACGTAAAGTCCTGTTGTCATGGCAACGTGGCGTCTTTTGACACGGGCAGCCATGTTCACTGCAGTTGGAGGGGGAATTGCAGGAGAATGCCGGAGATGCTGCCGCAGCACGCCGCACCCAGCCGCCACCCGGAGAATGACAAGCTAAACCGTAGCCTGGAGGTAAGTTTCCGAAACCTGGAGTCTCCGGGTCAAACCTGGAGAGGTGGCAACCCTGCAAAGAGGTCTCAGGGTACCTCGAAAAATACTGTATTGATACTAATCCAGTTTATGCCTGTATACTGTATTACTTCAAGTTGCTTCTTATAAAACCTCTAAAGAATAATAAATATGTAATGTACCTTTACATGGGATAACACGTTACCAATCATTAGTTATATAACCCTGACCTAGCCAATCAGTTATGAATATTTGAGGTATGAAGTGGGTCAGTCTGAAGAAATGTCTGTGGGGCCTGCAACATCAGAGACTCCTGTGCAGTCCTGAGTCCTGGATTGTCTCTGGATGTTGTGTTGCTGCAATACAATACAGCCCTGTGTATGCAGACCAGGTAAACTGGAGGTACAGACAGTCCTCGGTTATCCAACGGAATCTGTTCTGGAAGTAGCGTTGGATAGTGAAACCGTTGTAAAGTGAGTCCCATGTTAATTAGTGGCAGTGAGCGTTGGATAATGCATTCAGGCATCGAAAAACGGCCCTTAGGGTTGCATTGTAAAGCGTTAGATATGCCATTCGTTGTAAAGTGAAACATTGTATATTGAGGACTACCTGTAGAACAATCTATCCTTTTCTTTGGGAAGATCTCCCATTAGGGAAATAGGTTGACAGTTTCTTTCCTATTAAACTTTGCACTGTTAAATCTGTCCAGGTTGTGAGATTTTACTCAGGACAGTTTGAAAACTAAAGGTACCCCTGAAGACTGCACGACATGAATAGCAGCGCCATTCTAATTTATGTTTTTTATATTTTATTTCGGTATTTTTCTGTTGTGTAGTAGTTTTGATTTCCGTAATTACCAAAGACTAGACCCTTATGCTGACTTCTGGAGCTATCTCCACCTGGATTCCATGTACTGTACCTGGAGGTGTCACCAGGACTTGTCCACAGAAGAAGTTCTGCATGAGTTTATTTAGCTAGTTAGTTACAGTACTTGGAAATCCTGCACCTTCATCTCTCAGAGTCCAATGGGATAACACTTCTTTTTAAGAATTAATACAGCAAGCAGAAACTTTTATTTCTACATGAACTCTTCAGAAGACAAACTGGTCCCAGAAATGTTATTGGGACTCATACTGAGCCCCAGTAAGCAATGTATATTATTATTGTTTTATAAAGTGTGTTAGATTTTTATTAAAGAAACATATAGTTTAATGTGCAATATAGCCTATTCTTGTTTATGTGTAATATATATTTAAGCAATAAACCCAGAAGAACAGGGCATTACTGGTCAATAACCTGACCAGTTATATTCCGTCCAGGGGAGGAATACAGAAGGATTGTGTTAGGGGCTATTGTGTGCTGTTAGAATGCAGGGGAGACTGTATCAAAGCAAATAGTGTGGCTGCACCCCTGGGTGTCTGCCGTCTCAACATGGGGACAAGCCTTGGCACTGGACTTGTCCAAGTGAGGACAGTGTTACGCCGGTGCTGCCCGCAGACCAGACCCGTCCCCTGAGCTGAAGGGGGAAGTGGTAATACACGCACCCGCAGCAAAGGGAGCGTGTCCGGAGTGTGGTATGAAGCGTTGCCAGGCCAGGTGTAGTAAGGTAGACAATACTTGCCGGTACCGGTTGTAGAGATAGAGTGAATGATGCCTCGCCGAAGGCAGGGAGTGGAGAGTGGAGATAAGTCGTTGTCCAAGCCATGTTCAAGGGGTTACCAGAGTGAGCGTTGTCCAAGGAGTGCCGAGATTGAGAGCCAGAGGGGGTAGTCGTACAAGCCGCGTCAGAACCTGTGAAAACACTGAGAGAATCCAGAAGTTCTTCCATACAGAGACTATGTCGAGCAAAGACTGAGAGCAGAGAGGAGCTAGATAAAGCAGGAAGGTCCAATTAGGAAAGGAGGCGGGACAGGAAGAGCTACAGGGAGACACTGCAGATTGGTGCAGGCATAACAGGCCAGGTGAGTCTTGTTGGTAACCTGAGTATGCCCGTGGAGTGTGCGGGGGCTGAGCCTGAGGTCCGGGGGACGGGAAGAAGAGTGTGCAGACTGAGCGTGCTCCGTAACTTGTGTACGCGCGTGAACCGAGCCAGTGGATGGTGCAGGTGTGCGTGCAGGTGTGCGCGCAGGAGGGTGTGGGCGCGCTCGGCGCTGAGCAGAGGAATCGCCGAGGGGAGTGATCCCGCGACGGCGGCAGGGGCGAGGAGCCGTGGAGGCCGGTAAGGCAGGTTTGTTTTGTGTGTCCAGGGACTCCCTGCGGGAAGGGGGTGCTTTGTGTGGGGAGCGTGGAGAATGCCGATTCCTGACAGTACCCCCCTCTTCAGGAACGGCCTCAGGACGATCCAAGAACGGTTTCTCTGGAAACTTTTTCCTGAAGGACTTAAGAAGGGCCGGGGCATGAATGTCCTTTGAAGGTACCCAGGATCTCTCTTCAGGGCCAAAGCCCTTCCACTGCACCACGAACTGGAGCTGACCCCTGGATAGGCGAGAATCCAAAAGAGAGTGAACTTCATATTCCTCGTTATTTTGTACAGTAATGAGATCCGGTTTACGAGTCTGATCCGAAAAGAAGTGACTGGAGATAAATGGTTTTAAGAGGGACACATGAAAGACATTGGGAATCTTCATACTGGGTGGTAGTTGGAGCCGGTATGCCACGGGATTGATTTGTTCGCAAATAGGGAAGGGACCCAGGAACTTAGGTGCCAGTTTAGGAGATGGTACCTTGAGGTGGATATTCTTAGAGGAGAGCCATACCAAATCCCCTGGTTTGTAACTGGGCGCCGAACGACGACGACGATCGGCCTGTAGTTTCGATCTGCGGGAGGAGTTGAGAAGGGTAGACTGAATCCTGGACCATGCGGTTTGGAGGGAAGAAATGCGTTCATCTACGGCTGGTACTCCAGAAGGGATGTTGGGGATGGGAAGATAGGGAGGATGGAACCCATAATTTATAAAGAAGGGCGACTCCTGGGTGGACTCGTTTTTGGCAGAATTGACGGCATACTCTGCCCATGAGAGGAGTTGAGCCCAATCATCCTGGAAATCGGATATTAAACATCTCAGGTACTTATCCAGGGATTGATTCTCTCCGTTTGTCCATTGACTGAGGATGATAGGCGGAAGAGAAAGAAGAAGAGATGCCCAATCTCTTCGTGAAAGCTCTCCAAAATTTGGATACGAACTGAGAACCTCTGTCAGAAACAATGGACGAAGGGATCCCATGAATCCGGAAAATCTGCTCCGTAAAGATATCAGCAAGGGCGGGGGAGGTGGGTAATCCTTTAAGTGGAATGAAATGGGACATCTTCGAGAACCTGTCCACGACCACCAAGATAGTGTTCATTCCTCTGGACCTGGGCAACTCCACGATGAAGTCCATCGAAATGTGGGACCAGGGGCGGTCGGGAACTGGAAGGGGTAACAGAAAACCCTGAGGCTTTTGACGGAGAGTCTTGCTTTGAGTGCACGTGGGGCAGGCGCGGGTAAACTCCAGAATATCTTGAGACATCCTTGGCCACCAGAAATTCCGACGAATGAGATCAGTAGTCTTCTTAAAACCTGGATGACCTGCAGATTTAGAGGAGTGACCCCAAGACAGGACCTCTGGAACAAATTTGGAAGGTACAAAGAGTTTGTTGTCGGGAACGACCAAGTCCTTGGGAATGCGTCTCTGGGAGTGCAAAATCTTGTCAAGATTCTTGAAAGAAGACGTGGCGAGAATCCTCTCATGCGGAAGGATAGTCTCCAAACATTCCTCTGGCCTCTCTTCAGAAGAATGTATACGGGAGAGTGCGTCTGCCTTTACGTTCTTGGTCCCGGGGATATAGGAAAGGTGAAAATCGAATCGAGGAAAAAAAAGAGCCCAACTAGCCTGTCGTGGACCAAGGCGTCGAGCGTTCTCTATGTAAAGAAGGTTCTTGTGGTCCGTGAGAATAGTAAACAGCTCTTTCGACCCCTCCAGCAAGTGTCTCCACTCTTGAAGAGCCATCTTCATGGCCAGAAGTTCCCTGTTACCCACGTCATAGTTCCTCTCGGCAGACGAGAATTTCTTGGAAAAATATGCACAGGGATGTAACTTATCTTGGGGCGTGGGTCTCTGAGAAAGAACGGCACCAGCGCCGCAATCAGAAGCGTCGACCTCCAGGACGAAGGGAAGTTCAATGTTGGGATGACGGAGAATAGGTGTGGATATAAATGCTTCCTTGAGTGTCTCGAAGGCGGAGATGGCCTCGGATGACCAAGCAGAAGGATCAGCTCCTTTTTTGGTGAGCGCAGTAAGGGGTGCCACAATGGTGGAAAAACTCCGTATAAACTTACGATAATAGTTAGCGAACCCTAAAAAACGTTGTATGGCGTTGAGAGAGTTGGGTCTTGGCCATTCAGTGACTGCTTGAAGTTTACCGGAGTCCATCATAAAGCCCTCATCGGAAATGATGTACCCCAGGAACGGAGTAGAGGTCTGATGAAAGGTTCACTTCTCCAGTTTGGCGTACAAATGGTGTTCACGGAGACGGGAAAGGACGTAGGAGGTGTGACGTATATGGTCCTGGAGATCTTTGGAAAAAATGAGGATATCATCCAAGTATACAATAACAAACATATTGAGTACCTTACGAAAGACGTCGTTGATGAAATCCTGGAAGACAGCGGGAGCATTACATAAGCCGAAAGGCATTACCAGATATTCGTAGTGTCCACTACGTGTGTTGAAGGCCGTCTTCCATTCATCTCCCTTCCTGATGCGCACCAGGTTATAGGCACCACGTAGATCCAACTTGGAAAAAATCTTGGCCCCCTGTAATTTATCGAACAGTTCGGTAATAAGGGGAAGGGGGTAACAATTTTTAATAGTTATGTGGTTTAAACCCCTGTAGTCGATGCAAGGCCTCAACGACCCGTCCTTTTTCTTGACGAAGAAAAACGCAGCCCCTGCTGGGGAATTGGAGTGACGAATAAAGCCTTTCTTGAGATTCTCCTGGATATATTCATCCATAGCGTGAGATTCTGGTAACGACAAGGGGTAGGTTTTGGACTTGGGTAGGGAGTAACCTGGAACTAGGTCGATCGGACAATCGTATGTCCTGTGTGGCGGCAAGAGGTCTGACTGTACCTTATTGAAAACGTCCTGGAATTGATGGTAAACGGAAGGTAGAATGACTTCGGGAACAGAGGTATTGGCCAGCAGTTGATGAGTCTCGCCTGACCTCGGCCTCCAGGAAATGGGAGCAGAGGAAGTCCAGTCAATGAGAGGATTGTTAAGCTGTAGCCAAGGAAGACCAAGGGTGATGAGTATCCCAGGAGCGTGAATGGCATCGAGAACTAAGATCTCCTTGTGCAGATGTGAGGACAGAAGCAAGGGAGCCGTCTCTAAGGAGATGTGGGCCGGGGTAAGAGGACGTCCATCGATACCGACGAGTGCGATGGGAACCTTCTTTCTCACGAGTGGTATGCGGTTTAACCTGGCGAATTCAAGATCCACAAAGTTTCCTCCAGCTCCTGAGTCAATGAAAGCGGCGGTAGAAGTCTTCAACTTATCGCCTGAAAGGGAGACTGGAAATGTAAGTTTCTTAGGGAGTTCACCTTTAGAAAGGGGACGTGGAGACATTACACCCAGAGAGAGCCCCTCTGTACTCACTGGGTATTCCCGTTTCCCGGACGCAGTGGACACTCCCGAACCAGATGTTCCATGGATCCGCAGTAGAAACACAATCCCCCAGCGTGGCGGAACTGCCGTATTGGTGTGCGGATGCGTTGTACCCCCAATTGCATTGGCTCTGGCAACTCCAGTGCAGGAAGAAGAGGTATGGTAGCACTTGGGGGAGCAGGAGTGTTGCTGGGAGTACTGGAGAACGGAACTTGAAAGTTATGGAAGCGAGTGCGCTGACGCTCAGAGCGGCGTACCTGGATACGTTGATCCACTCGGACAGCCAAATCAATGAGGACCTCCAATTGATCCGGCCTGGATTGGCGAGAGAGTTCGTCCTTGATGGAATCTGCCAGGCCTTGCCAGAATACGGAGACGAGAGCCTCTTGTCCCCAGTTAGTCTCGGCTGCTAGAGTCCGGAATTCCACAGCATACTGTGTCACCATTCGCCGTCCCCGAGTGATCTGGAGGAGAGAAACAGATGCCATCTCCCGACGAGTGGGAGAATCGAATACTCGTTGAAACTCGGCTTTAAATGCCCGGTAATCTTGGGTAAGGTCAGAACGTCGCTCCCAAACCGGGGAAGCCCAAGCCAGGGCGCTGCCAGTGAGGAGGTTATAAATGTAGGCTACCTTCTTGCGATCAGTATTGTAGAGATGGGGGGCCATTTCAAACTGCACCTCACACTGGTTTAGGAAACCCCTACAATCTTGCGGTTCACCTGCATAAGGCTTGGGGGGAGGAATCCTTACATCTGAGCTGCTAACTGCGCTTGCGGAGTGGGGGCTTACATCTGGCGGGGTCGCAGTCGGTACCCTGTCTGAGAGTACTGCGACCTGGCGTGTAAGTGCCACAATTTGATCCGCCATGGCCTGGTTTTGCTGAAGCAGATTGGAGAGAAACTGTTGAAGTTCGGTCTGGTCTGCGTCTTGTGGGCTCGACATAATGTTACGCCGGTGCTGCCCGCAGACCAGACCCGTCCCCTGAGCTGAAGGGGGAAGTGGTAATACACGCACCCGCAGCAAAGGGAGCGTGTCCGGAGTGTGGTAAGAAGCGTTGCCAGGCCAGGTGTAGTAAGGTAGACAATGCTTGCCGGTACCGGTTGTAGAGGAAGAGTGAAGGATGCCTCGCCGAAGTCAGGGAGTGGAGAGTGGAGATAGGTCGTTGTCCAAGCCATGTTCAAGGGGTTACCAGAGTGAGCGTTGTCCAAGGAGTACCGAGATCGAGAGCCAGAGGGGGTAGTTGTACAAGCCGCTTCAGAACCTGTGAAAACACTGAGATAATCCAGAAGTACTTCCATACAGAGACTATGTCGAGCAAAGACTGAGAGCAGAGAGGAGCTAGATAAAGCAGGAAGGTCCAATTAGGAACGGAGGCGGGACAGGAAGAGCTACAGGGAGACACTGCAGATTGGTGCAGGCATAACAGGCCAGGTGAGCCTTGTTGGTAACCTGAGTATGCCCGTGCAGTGTGCGGGGGCGGAGCCTGAGGTCCGGGGGACGGGAAGAAGAGTGTGCAGACTGAGCGTGCTCCGTAACTCGTGTACGCGCGTGAACCGAGCCAGTGGATGGTGCAGGTGTGCGTGCAGGAGGGTGTGGGCGCGCCAGGCCCTGAGCAGAGGAATCGCCGAGGGGAGTGATCCCGCGACGGCGGCAGGGGCGAGGAGCCGTGGAGGCCGGTAAGGCAGGTTTGTTTTGTGTGTCCAGGGACTCCCTGCGGGAAGGGGGTGCTTTGTGTGGGGAGCGTGGAGAACGCCGATTCCTGACAGACAGAAGGATGACAGAACATCCTTCTGAAATTGAGAGTACTGATTCAACAACCTTCCAAGAATCTATTGCTGAATCCATACAAGATTTAACCCATGTTGGTTCAAAGTCCTGTCAGGGGATGTGCTTTTAGTACTCTGTCCCGGTGAACGGTTTCTGTATTTTAATAAACGTGGTCTCCGTGTGTGTTTCCTGGAGGTACCAGCAGCAAGAAGTACAGTTACAGTATTTTCAAAACAACATGGAGTTTCTCTTCTCATTTCATCTAAAACACTCATAAATGTTAGCTGCTTTGCTGGGGAGCAATCTTTTCTCTTATTACTAATTGCTTCCTCTAGCAAAGGCGATTCATTGACATCCTACAAATTATCATATGAGATTTATAGCATGTGGTAATCAAATGGACTGTAGAAAACACAATAGAGCATATGGCACAAGGAATCATGTGGGCATAATCAAAATGACTTAAGTTCTATTCAGTTTTGATATTCCTAAAGTAAACCAGCCAGATGGCATAATTTGTTATGCAAAGTGATTCTAGCTATCAAGTTGCAGTTTTGTTACTTCGGTTATAAAGTAAACAACCGAAGATAAATATTTGCCTATTGCCAAGTAATAATCAATTCGTTTTTTTATGCCTATAGACCAATATATGAACTTTTGTAGATTCTGTGAATTGAAAATATTTCTACATTTTATCTGCGTTCCTCAACATATTGACTTATAATGGACATGTGAAAAATAAGAGCAATTATTGATATGTATTTTATTTTCATTTACATTTTTTTTAATACATTTTGAGAAAACAGAATATCTGCCAGATCCAGTCGGACTCAGATCCATAAGTACATATTAAAAGATTACGTTTTTATTTTTTTCTACAATGTACAGTAAAACTAAATATTTCTAGAATTACTTAAATCCAATCACATTTAATGTGGAATTGCTACTACCTTAGGCCTCGTCCAGGGTGAAGCGAATAGCGGAGGGAGCGGGCTGGCGCTCATGAGCAGTGACGTCACCTGCATGAAAGCAGGAGACAAATCCTGTCCTGCTAGAAGAAATTTGCGAGCGGCGTGTCAGTGGGGGGAGGGCTGGGGGCGTGTCAGTGGGACGGGGGGCATCTATTGCAGTAATATATATATATATATATGGATATATATATAGATGGATATATATCCCCTCTCTCTTAACCTCCCTTTCTCTCCCCCTCCCTCTCTCTCCCCCCTTACCCCCTCTTAACATCCTTCTTGTCAAGATTCTTAAAAGAAGACGTGGCGAGAATCCTCTCTTGTGGAAGGATAGTCTCCAAAGGTTCGTCTGGCCTCTCTTCAGAAGAATGTATTCGGGAGAGTGCGTCTGCCTTTACGTTCTTGGTCCCGGGGATATAGGAAAGGTGAAAATCGAATCGAGAAAAAAAAAGAGCCCAACGAGCCTGTCGTGGACCAAGGCGTCGAGCGTTTTCTATGTAAAGAAGGTTCTTGTGGTCCGTGAGAATAGTAAACGGCTCTTTCGACCCTTCCAGCAGGTGTCTCCACTCTTGAAGAGCCATCTTCATGGCCAGAAGTTCCCTGTTACCCACGTCATAGTTCCTCTCGGCAGATGAGAATTTCTTGGAAAAATATGCACAGGGATATAACTTATCTTGAGGCGTGGGTTTCTGAGAAAGAACGGCACCAGCGCCGCAATCAGAAGCGTCGACCTCCAGGACGAAGGGAAGTTCAATGTTGGGATGACGGAGAATAGGTGCGGATATAAAAGCTTCCTTGAGTGTCTCGAAGGCGGAGATGGCCTCGGATGACCAAGCACAAGGATCAGCTCCTTTTTTGGTGAGCGCAGTGAGGGGTGCCACAATGGTAGAAAAATTACGTATAAACTTACGATAGTAATTAGCGAACCCTAAAAAACGTTGGATGGCCTTGAGAGAATTGGGTCTTGGCCATTCAGTGACTGCTTGAAGTTTACCGGAGTCCATCATAAACCCCTCATCGGAAATGATGTACCCCAGGAACGGAGTAGAGGTCTGATGAAAGGTGCATTTCTCCAGTTTGGCGTACAAATGGTGTTCACGGAGACGGGAAAGGACGTAGGAGGTGTGGTGTATATGGTCCTGGAGATCTTTGGAAAAAATCAGGATATCATCCAAGTATATAATAACAAAAATATTGAGTACCTTACGAAAGACGTCGTTGATGAAATCCTGGAAGACAGCGGGAGCATTACATAAGCCGAAAGGCATTACAAGATACTCGTAGTGTCCACTACGCGTGTTGAAGGCCGTTTTCCATTCATCCCCCTTCCTGATGCGCATCAGGTTATAGGAATCACGTAGATCCAACTTGGAAAAAATCTTGGCCCCCTGTAATTTATTGAACAGTTCGGTAATAAGTGGAAGGGGGTAACAATTTTTAATAGTTATGTGGTTCAAACCCCTGTAGTCGATGCAAGGCCTCAACGACCCGTCCTTTTTCTTGACGAAGAAAAACCCAGCCCCTGCTGGGGAATTGGAGTGACGAATAAAAGCCTTTCTTGAGATTCTCCTGGATATATTCATCCATAGCGTGAGATTCTGGTAACGACAAGGGGTAGGTCTTGGACTTGGGTAGGGAGTAACCTGGAACCAAATCGATTGGACAATCGTAAGTCCTGTGTGGCGGCAAAAGGTCTGACTGTACCTTATTGAAAACGTCCCGGAATTGATGGTAAACAGAAGGTAGAATAACTTCGGGAACAGAGGTATTGGCCAGCAGGAAATGGGAGCAGAGGAAGTCCAGTCAATGAGAGGATTGTTAAGCTGTAGCCAAGGAAGACCAAGGGTGATGGGTATCCCAGGAGCGTGAATGGCATCGAGAACTAAGGTCTCCATGTGCAGATGTGAGGACAGAAGCAAGGGGGCCGTCTCTAAGGAGATGTGGGCCGGGATAAAAGGACGTCCATCGATACCAACGAGTGCGAGGGGAACCTTCTTCCTCACGAGCGGTATGCGATTTAACCTGGCGAATTCAAGGTCCACGAAGTTTCTTCCAGCTCCTGAGTCAATGAAAGCACCGGTAGAAGTCTTGAACTTATCGCCTGAAAGGGAAACTGGAAATGTAAGTTTCTTAGGGAGTTCACCTTTATGAAGGGGACGTGGAGACATTACACCCAAAGAGAGCCCCTCTGTACTCACTGGGTGTTCCCGTTTCCCAGACGCAGTGGACACTCCCGAACCACATGTTCCATGGATCCGCAGTAGAAACACAATCCCCCGGCGTGGCGGAACTGCCGTATCGGTGTGCGGATGCATTGTACCCCCAATTGCATTGGCTCTGGCAACTCCAGTGCAGGGCGGAGAGGTGTGGTAGCACTTGGGGGAGCAGGAGTGCTGCTGGGAGTACTGGAGAACGGAACTTGAAAGTTATGGAAGCGAGTGCGCTGACGCTCTGAGCGGCGTACCTGGATACGTTGATCCACTCGGACGGCCAAATCAATGAGGACCTCCAATTGATCCAGCCTGGATTGGCGAGAGAGTTCATCCTTGATGGGATCTGCCAGGCCTTGCCAGAATACAGAGACGAGCGCCTCTTGTCCCTAGTTAGTCTCGGCTGCTAGAGTCCGGAATTCCACAGCATACTGTGTCACCATTCGCCGTCCCTGAGTGATCTGGAGGAGAGAAACAGATGCCATCTCCCGACGAGCGGGGGAATCGAATACTCGCTGGAACTCGGCTTTAAATGCCGGGTAATCTTGGGTAAGGTCAGAACGTCGCTCCCAAACCGGGGAAGCCCAAGCCAGGGCGCTGCCAGTGAGGAGGTTATAAATGTAGGCTACCTTCTTGCGATCAGTATTGTAGAGATGGGGAGCCATTTCAAACTGCACCTCACACTGGTTTAGGAAACCCCTACAATCTTGCGGTTCACCTGCATAAGGCTTGGGGGGAGGAATCCTTACATCGGAGCTGCTAACTGCGCTTGCGGAGTGGGGACTTACATCTGGCGAGGTCGCGGTCGGTACTCGGTCTGAGAGTACTGCTACCTGGCGTGTAAGTGCCACAATTTGATCCGCCATGGCCTGGTTTTGCTGAAGCAGATTGGAGAGAAACTCTTGAAGTTCGGTCTGGTCTGTGTCTTGTTGGCTCGACATAATGTTACGCCGGTGCTGCCCGCAGACCAGACCCGTCCCCTGAGCTGAAGGGGAAAGTGGTAATGCACGCACCCGCAGCAAAGGGAGCGTGTCTGGAGTGTGGTATAAAGTGTTGCCAGGCCAGGTGTAGTAAGGTAGACAATACTTGCCGGTACCGGTTGTAGAGATAGAGTGAAGAATGCCTTGCGAGGTCAGGGAGTGGAGAGCGGAGATAGGTCGTAGTCCAAGCCGTGTTCAAGGGGTTACCAGAGTGAGCGTTGTCCAAGGAGTGCCGAGATCGAGAGCCAGAGTGGGTAGTCGTACAAGCCGCGTCAGAACCTGTGAAAACACTGAGAGAATCCAGAAGTACTTCCATACAGAGACTATGTCGAGCAAAGACTGAGAGCAGAGAGGAGCTAGATAAAGCAGGAATGTCCAATTAGGAATGGAGGTGGGACAGGAAGAGCTACAGGGAGACACTGCAGATTGGTGCAGGCATAACAGGCCAGGTGAGTCTTGTTGGTAACCTGAGTATGCCCGTGCAGTGTGCGGGGGCGGAGCCTGAGGTCCGGGGACGGGAAGAAGAGTGTGCAGACTGAGCGTGCTCCGTAACGCGTGTACGTGCATGGACCGAGCCAGTGGATGGTGCAGGTGTGCCCGCAGGAGGGCATGGGCGCGCCCGGCGCTGAGCAGAGGAATCGCCGAGGGGAGTGATCCCGCGACGGCGGCAGGGGCGGGGAGCCGGGGAGGCCGGTAATGGAGGATTGTTTTGTGTGTCCAGGGACTCCCTGCGGGGAGAAAGTGCTCTGTGTGGGGAGCGCGGAGAACGCCGATTCCCTACACAGTATATGTGAAATGAGCTAATTTATATATGCAAAGCAACTCATTTAAATATGCTAATATGCTTCATTACAAGGTATCTCATGTGTGTTAACAGGTATCTCTCCACCTGTTGTATAGATGAGTGTTTTGGAAAGTATATAGGTCAATAGATACTCTGCTTGTATCTACAAGCACTCTTTATCCATAAAGGATTGGTCTCATTTTATTTTGTTAAGTTTGCAGATAACATGGTTATGTTTGGATCCCTAATGAATAACCTTACATTTATCTGTATTAAACCTCATCTGCCTTTAACTGCCCAGACTTCCAGTTTATTCAAAGACTTATGCATGTTCTTTAATTATCTTAAAAAATATGTACAGTTGTGTGGAAAAAAAGTGCAGTACTGTACACCTTCTTTGAATTCTATTGTTTTACATATCAGGACATAATAACAATCATCTGTTCCTTAGCAGGTCTTTAAATGAGGTAAATACAACCTCAGATGAACAACAACACATGACATATTACACCGTGTCATGATTTATTTAATGAAAATAAAGCCAAAATAGAGAAGCTATGTGTGAAAAACTAAGTACACCCATACTGCTTCGATAGGAATTAAGATGCTAAGTAGCAGACAGGTGCTGCTAATCAAATGCCCTTGATTAATTCATCATCTGTAAGTGTGACCACCTCTATAAAAGCTGAAGTTTTAGCAGTTTGCTGGTCTGCAGCATTCAGGTGTGTGTTAACACAATGCCAAGGAGGAAAGACATCAGCAATGATCTTGGAGAAGCAAGTGTTGCTGCCCATCAATCTGGGAAGGGTTATGAGGCCATTTCCAAACAATTTAATGTCCATCATTCTACAGTGAGAAAGATTATTCAAAAGTGGAAAACATTCAAGAAAGTTGCCAATCTTCCCAGGAGTGGACGTCCCAGCAAATTCACCCCAAGGTCAGACCGTGCAATGCTCAGAGAAATGGCAAAAAAAAAAAAAAAGTTAAATCTCAGACTCTACAGGCCTCAGTTAGCATGTTAAATGTTAAAGTTCATGACAGTACAATTAGAAAAAGACTGAACAAGTATGGTTTGTTTGGAAGAGTTGCAAGGAGAAAGCCTCTTCTCTCTAAAAAGAACATGGCAGCACGGCTTAGGTTTGCAAAGTTGCATCTGAACAAACCACAAGACTTCTGGAACAATGTCCTTTGGACAGAAGAGACCAAAGTGAAGATATTTGGCGAAAACAAAACACAGCATTTAAATGTAAATTTTGATACATATTGCATTTTATACTTTATTTATAATCTTTATTACACGTAGACTAAAGTAAATAAATAAGAATGCTCTAAAGCCCTTCTTCAAGAGGAGATAAGTTGATGTCCACCTCTTGTCGCAGTTTTCACATTGAATCTGACAAACGCTTCTTCCATGTCTTGACAGTGCATTGTGTTACTCACAGGCTGATGTCCGCACATATGTCCTCCCAGATTTGGTTCTTCTCAGATGTTTTTGGTTTTGCAGCCATCGCACCTTCTCCAGCAGTAATTCATTTTCAGGAGCAGTAAAGCTAATTTTTTGCACTCCAGTGACATACTGTACCTATGTTGTGCAGTTGTCTCTCTCTCTGAGTCTCCAGTGTCTTCTGTCTCGCTCTCTCTCTCTCTCTCTTGCTGTAAAAGCTGAAATTTGAGACTATCAATTGCCAGCCATATCAATGCTTATCCTCAAATCCAGGAAATCTATCATGTTAGGACTGCATCTAAATGTCAACTTGATGTTGGGGTCATTGTGGTTGAGAACATCGACGAAGTCCCCAAACCCCTCTGCAGTACCCTGCCAGAGGATGAGGACATTGTCGATGTATCTCAGCCACAAGAGGACATGATCAGTCATGGCCTGATTCTGTTTCGAAAAAACGACCATCCTTTCCCACCAACCTAAAAATAGGTTGGCATAGGAGGGGGCATAGGTGGCCTCCATGGGCGTAACTCTTTTATTCTATCACATAATTATTTTGTCTTTAAAAACAAATTTTATTTACAGCGAAGAGGTACGGCCAAGGGGGCCACCTGTGCCCCCGCCTACGCCATGGAGGAACAGGACAGATGCTTAACAGATGCTCATGAGGAATAGTTTACATCCATTTATTATCATGTGGCTCCACATTTTGAACCTGCACAGTGATTCTGGCTCAATATAGAGATGTCTACATGGAGAGGCCATTCAGGGCTCTGAAGCACTACATTAAGCTCCTAAATTTGATGGAGTATATCATTTTGGAGGAATATGACAGATGTTTGATAGATGTTAGTAAGGGATTCATTCACTATCTATCATGATGCTTTAATATCTTTCATGAATGCCATCTGTTTTCAAGTAGTGACTGTATCTTTAAACTACATCGACAGGAACCTTAATGGTTAAATTCTCTATGCCCTTGACTGATTATTTAAGGATATGTCTCTGCCTTCTTGACTTACTTTGTGATACCTTTGATTGGCATGTTTTGTAAATATTTGCACTGATAGCTTTTACAAGCATGCTGTGTCAGTGTGCTACAGATGTAGCACAGACACTTGATGCCAACTGCGCATGCGGATCACGGACTTCGCAGCAATTGTATTAACTAGAAACTACTTTCTGTTCAATAACAAACTCTACCACCAGGTACAGGGGACGGCGATGGGTACAACATGTGCCCCGTCATACGCCAACCTGTACCTGGGGTGGTGGGAGGCAGAAGTAGTATTCACAGAGGAGAATGAGATGTATACCACCCATATCATCCTATGAGCAAGGTATATTGATGACATTATCATTCTATGGGGCGGACCTCGTGCAAGGTTTGTGGAATTTACCAACAAACTGAACTGTAACTCCCTTAATCTTCGACTCACTTATGACATCAGCACAGACAGTATAGTCTTCCTAGATCTAAGGATCACTCGTGCTAGCAATGGTAGAATTGAGACCACTACACACCGTAAATCAACCGCAACAAACAGTTTACTACACGCTGAGAGTCATCACCCCCATAATCTCTTAATGGGCATTCCAACAGGCCAATACTTATGAGTAAAGAGGAATTGCTCGAGTGATGAGGCATTTGAAAAACAAGCCCATTCCATGCGCGAACGTTTCCTCGCTAGAGGTTACAGTAAAAACAGCATAAGGAAGGCCTACAATAGAGCTAAGCAAACACAACGGGCGTCTTTGCTTAATCCCACACCAAAACCACATGAGCCAAAAATTATTCGTCTTATTGGCACACATAACAGACAATGGCAAACAATCGCCAATATTGTAAATAAGCATTGGCATGTCCTTTTAGAGGACACGGACCTACGGGGGGTCTTGAAACCAAGACCAACTATGGTTAGTAGGAGATCAACCAACATGAAGGACCTTTTAGTCCACAGCCATCTGGAACCTATCTCCTCTGGCACTTGGCTTGATAAAAGATCCCCGGGAAACTACAAATGTAAGGGTTGCCGTGCATGCCAATATGCTCAGGTTACAAAAACATTTGGAAATTGGGATGACAGACAGACATTTCAAATACGCCATTTTGTAAACTGTTGCACTACAGGAGTAATTTACCAGGCGGTGTGCCAATGTGGCAAAAAATATATAGGAAAAACAAGCAGACAATTAAGAAGGAGGGTCCTTGAACACATAGGGACAATATGGAATCAAGTTGATACTCCGCTGGCCAAACATGTGAACACTGCACACGGGGGGAATATCTCTAATTTACGTTTCAAAGGGATATACCAACTTCCTGAATCTATTAGAAGGGGGGATTGGGACAGAGAACTACTGAAAAAAGAGGCAAAGTGGATTTACACACTAGGCACCCTATATCCACAAGGCCTGAATGAAGGCTTTATGTTTGCACCATTTATTGGGTGAAACAACACAGACATTAAGTCAGTAGTAGATATACATCAGCCCTGGGACAGGTTTTCCCATTATTCCATCTTTGAGGGAAGGGTTAACATTAACCCACTATACCAGGATGTAGAAGCCCCTATATGTCCTAATGTCCATCTTCAGTGATTAATATGGTTCCAACGGACATTCCCCCTAGGAATACACATACCCCCGCTTGCTTAATCAAATAAATGTATAAATATATATATACTCTGTACATGTTCACTGATTGGTTCCCTTATAAGGGAGATTTAGATATACATTGATATCTGCAGAACACTGTCTGGATACTATTCTACAGATACCCCTGCAAGTAAATCATCAGTATTGACCATACTTCTAATCAGTAGACTGATTATTCACTGTTGACTGCAGAAAATGTCCCTTTAAGTGTTCATAGCCCCGTTACTACACATGCTTGTAACATCACCAATTCTGCTCATTACCCCCACACCCTATGTAATATTCAGGTTATGATCCTAAAATACCTGCCATCACCTTGTATAAGAAAGTAAACACAAGACTTCAATTCAATTTTATTAACTACATACTTATCCTAATACCGAGCGTTGCCATGACAACGCGTGCCTATTTAAATACATTGGCTATCATGGAGGCGGGACCACCTTGAGAAAGCGTCAGAGCGACGCGAAACAGCTGTCGGTGGAGGACGCACTTCCGTGACGTCAGCACAAACCAGTGCGGCGTTGAATGCAGCTCTGAAACTACTCCTGCAAGGGTGAGCTGTATCGGCGCTTTTCTACCCCCATAGGGACTTCCCCCCACCCGGCTAACTAATGTTCTGTGGTGTTCATTAATACACCACGCCGGGTGGAGTCCCTGCAACTTACGCTTAGCACATATTGAGAATATATTTTGTGCTCTGTGCTTCAACATAGAACAACTACGATCGCATGTATAACTTATTATACCTAGTTGCATAGGGGGTTTGCGCTACCAACACCATCAGACTTGTTATTAATATGTTTGGTGATGTTTATTAATACACCACACCTGACTAGAATTGTATAAAGTATATGATACATTAAGAGGATCTAGTATACACATAGGGGGCTTAGTTTATAATCCTATATTAACCCCTTCCTTACCCGGCTAATTAAATACACCACACGGTGTTCACAAATACACCACACCGGGTGGAAGGTACATATAGCACTCCAGTGGTATACTAAGGTTAACCTCTTCCTCACCCGGATAATATAATGTCCGGTGGTGTTCATGAATACACCACACCGGGTGGGAGGTGCCTAGAGTTTTTCTAGTGCTACAATATATACATCTGAATATTTAGATCTGATCTGCAAACTATATCCTTGCACACTGTGGGCATATGAACTATTGCACTTTATATCAATAATTACTCATACAACTCTGTCCTATTACACTGTGCTGTTTCCACGGAAGCCCGTGGGAAGTTTCTCACTAGTTTAAGATTTATCTCTGTGAGAACTCCTATACACGCTGAGGTATTTGACTATAAATAGATAATATGTAAAGTGATATGCTGATATTTTCATTACACTACACATTCAATCCTCAGCCCATTTCTAGCTACATAGTAGCCTTTTTAACCCATGTTATATTTACGCGCCGTTTCTAGGTTTTTTTTTATATATATCTTGGTTGATTCATATACATTAAGTATTTTAATGTATTGGCCTGAATATACTCTTTGAATCAATTTAGTCAGTGTAGGTACGAATTTATAAGTCCGGTCCGGTCTGTCCGTGATAGACATATAATTATTTCTACAGCTATATACCACATTGAGGCATTAGCTAAACATCCATTCTGCTTTTGCCAGGTAACTACTATTCCCTAGATCCACATGTCAACCAGCCTTGGTTTAAGGACTGGGAGTTAGCTGTTTAATTTGTTTTTTAAGAGTTTTGTGTTCACTGTTACCCATTAGTATTCATTAAAGGTTTAGTTATTTTAATACATTTTTTCACTTTATGAGTGCTTGTTGAAAGGGGTTCTTTTGCTTGCTCTTGCAAGGATTTTGTGTTCTTCAAGTAGTGACTGTATCTTTAAACTACATCGACAGGAACCTTAATGGTTAAATTCTCTATGCCCTTGACTGATTATTTAAGGATATGTCTCTGCCTTCTTGACTTACTTTGTCATACCTTTTATTGGCATGTTTTGTAAATATTTGCACTGATAGCTTTTACAAGCATGCTGTGTCAGTGTGCTACAGATGTAGCACAGACACTTGATGCCAACTGCGCATGCGGATCACGGACTTCGCAGCACTGGGGTGAAACAGCTGATCAGGTAGTTACTTGATTCAGCTCAGATGAACATGCGGAGGTCCGCACCAACCCTGCAATATGCTAATCTCACAGTCATTTGTGTTGTGATTGGCGCCTGGTTTTGACGCCGTTATGACGTCATCAGGTGCACTCTTTTTAAACGCTGCTGTGTATTTACTCTAATTACCACTCGGGAAGAAGACCAGCGGGTCGAAACGCGTCAGTGGTGCAATCAGACGCCTCCTGCAGTAGCTCATTATACTGATATGTACATACTACACTGGCCTCATACACCGTAGGCTAGTTGGGAATCGCAGTTAACCCCTGCAAGGTGGCTTTACCCCTTGCGTTTGGACTTCCACATATATAGGGATTAGTTTTTCTGTTTGGTCTCTACAATTTTGCCTGGGGGTGTTTTGTCTAGTAACATTGGTAAAGGGATATTTTGTGGTATTTGGGATATTGTCACCCTTGGTTATTGTGACCGGCCGGTCATTGGTCTCCGTACATTCAGGGTTACTTTCCCTTTCCCCTATGTTTCCCCATCAGTGTGTTTCATGTCATCCGTATTATTTCCTCATCGGATACTTCATTGTCTTACTGTCAGGAGGCTTTTCTTTTGTTTGCCTGTTTTTCATGTGTCATTATTTTTAACTGTTGTTGGTGTCTAGATGTATAGTTAATAAAAATTGTTATTTTGGACTATTCTTTGCATCTTGTGTTGATATTTTTGGCAGATATATGAGTGCTTATTATAGGGTTTTGTTTGTGTCTTTGTGTGTTCTATATTGTTTTTTTACCCTTAGAACCGCCAATCCCACTTTTTATTTTTAGGGAGTATTGTTTGGCATTAGATATCTGAGTACTCATACGGCTGTTCTGATTGCGGTATTGTCTTTGTGTGTATCGGTCATATATATGTAGCCCTTGTACCCCCTGGGTTCTGAAACTACGCGTGCTGCTTTTACCTGTGTGGCTAACAGGAGGCCTGAGCCTCTGCCACTGGGAGCCTGGGATACACTTATGCACGATGCAGCGCCTCCCCCGATTAGGGATCCCAGCGTGGTGGGAGTATTCCCTCACCGGAACCAACATACACAGTAAATACACACGTTTGTATAAGAACAGTATTTACTAGACACATATTTCTGCGTATACCATATCATAACACTGTACACAACCCCAGCATATAACTCAATGTCATATTCCACAATAATACCTCCCAGATGGAAACCCCCTCCCTTCAAGTACTGACGTGCCTGGGCACTTACACTCTTGCTTGTAGACACTCGGGGGTTATGTGTGGGGGATAGTACGCTTCCCTGTGTTGGGGCCCGGTGGTGCACTTATTAATACCTTCCTGGTCGTGGTCCAGACCAGGATAACCAGTAGCAATCTGTAACTCCGCGACGTGGTTCCGCTGTGCGGTATGTTGCTCCTCGCTTGGATGGCTCCACAGGCTGACTTCTCTGAAGGGCCTCCAGCCGGATGATCCTTTGTAAGCAGTCTTTAATATGGAATCCTGATCTACTTTCAGATAACAAGCTGCACTGTCCTTCAAGCAATGTCCTGCTGCACCTCTCACACTAATGCTAATGGTGGAAAGGTCCCTATCTTAAAGCTTTCCCTATAGCAATTACAATAGATGTCTCTACTGTGTCTCAGGGGACTAACTGGTCCCTTGGGGGTAACTTCTGGCCTAGTCCCTGGAGCACAGCTCCGTGGACACTACCTGCACCATTCAGGCCCTGGTCTTCACCGACAGCTTCCTGTCCCAGCATGCAATACTCTTTCCTCCCTTCCAGGAGCAACCCAGCCATCCCATTCGTTGTGGTGAGTCATGTGGCAGACTCTCCCTATGCAGCATGGGAGTTGTAGTTCCCTTTGAGCCCACTTATCATTGGGACCGTGTGCGCATGGCGTGCTGCACATGTGCGACACTATAATGGCTACCGCACTCTCATTTGCACATGAGCGAACCGCGAAGGCCCTATACTAACGCAGAACTCGCATCTGCGTATACAACAATGGCGGCGCCCTACGGAGGGTGCCGCCGGCGAGCCCGTTGCCACCCACAACAGCCCCGACTGTAACGAGGGTAAGAGAGGGGAGCGGGGGACCTGGCTATGTACGTACGTACGTGCGTGCGTGTGTGTACTTAGTTAAGTTATGGTGGGTAAAAAAAGTGACAAAAACCCTCCACAGCAAAGCATATAGCAAATGGAAATATTACTGTATGCTCATTTGCATGTCTTAGACAGGTCTGCAACCCCGCCTTTCACCATTATCACCCAGCACACAGCACTTTCACTGCAGCAAGGGATTTTGGGAAATGACATGCAAATGAGCACATAGTGCCACCTTTTGCTTCAAAACCAATCAACATGTCCCCTATAAGCTTAAGCTTGCTGCATGGTCACAGCTTTGAGCACACCCAGGGTTAAGATGCATAGCCAGTAAACCCACCCACAGATAGACTGTTTCGACCTTAATGGGTCTCCTCAGTGTGGGGTTGGTTATACTGGCTATGCAAAAATGAAACAGGGATCGGTTTTACCATACTTGGTTAAGTTATATATGTCTAACCTTTAAAGCATACAGTAAAGTGTGTCATCACTCACAGCAGTGCATTGTTTTATCAGGGGCGGATGTTTCGATTACATAGCTTTAAAAAAAAAAGGCACAATGGCAAAAAAGTATGTAAACAAGAAGAAGCCAAGCCACTACTTTCAAACTGTGAGGAGGAGACTATGTCAGTCCGGTGCTATAAAAATGAGTCAGAGCTGTATTCTGCCAGTGTGAGGCAGGGCTAGTGATCTGTCACTAGCATTAGTGTGCTCTGTATCTCTGTTAGGAATCATGTACTGCTGGGGAGACAACTGGTGCGGGCAGCTGGGCCTGGTTAAAGAGGAAAGGGAAGAGGTCCATTTCAAAAAGAATACCTTCTTCCAGAAGAAGGCAGGAGTGCAGAAGGTGGTATGCGGAGGGAAGCACTCTCTCTTCCTCTTGGAGGATGGCACCGTCTTCTCCTGCGGACACAACCACAGTGGCCAGCTGGGCAGGAAGAGTACCAGCTGCAGCATAGGTAAGAGAGAGGGGTAGAAATATATATATATTTATATATTTATACACCAAAAAGTTTCCCCCTTATAAAGTGTCCTATGTATTCTTAAAATACAGGTTTCTTTTTGATTCTATCTCTGAGTGCTGTTTCTTGATTTCTCCATGGGGGAAACTTTTTTGGTCTGTTTGTGTATAGGACAAGCACCGGAAAATAACTTTTGGAGAGGGAGAGAATAGTGTGTGTGAAATATTGGAGATAATGCATAAACGGTTTATACAGTTTTGCACTAGGAAAGAAACAGCACCGGATATAAAAAGAACAGCAAAACATCATATTTCCATTTCAGAGTTTTCTTTGGCAAACCTTATGCGGTTGCGTGTGTCTAGTATATCATGTGTAGAAGTTATTATTATTGGCATGAGAAAAAAAGGGGAGTAAACCCCATATATCCGATGCTCCTAATTCATGTGTAAGACTGTTTAGTTGTCTTGTAACCTCTTGTCCATATATAATCACCAGGTGTGGGAATCTTACTGCAAAATCATCTTAATTCTACTATTATTATTGGCATACTATTTATAATGTGCAGGATATTCTGCAGCACACTACAAATAAAATGACTGTAACATACATTGGGTACAGTAAGAGGGCTCTGCTCCACTAAGCTTAGCAAATGTGAATATATGTGCCCTATAAAACTTGATAGCGCAACATCACTCTATCTTTTCATATCCAATGCAGAGGCTTCATAATTGATGTGTTTGTCCATGAACGTCATGAGTTTCGTTTCCTCTTCTCCATGTACTGTGTGCCCCGCCTGCAGATTTCACTTTCGTGTTCTCCTCACTGCTGGCTGCAGATAAGAGGCATTGAACGGAAAAGCTCACACTGCCTCTGTTACTGCTCCAAGATATCCCACAGGGACATATCCATACCCCCTGCATCCTCACTACATTTCTGAGTTGTCTTGTGTTATTTTTGTGTGTGTTTTTTTTACACTTTCACTTACTTTGTAGCATACGATTATTTCAATCCTCCATAATATCACAACATAGTTTATTGGCCACTCTGCCTGACACATCTGCCATCATGTATTGCAGACAGACTGAAGGTGTAATCTGCGAGATACTATTCAAAAAGAAAAGAATTGTTGCAGATTACATCTTTTCACCAACATAAAAAAAACATAGTATTTAATTATAATAACACTTTGATTTTAATTTCTCACTAGCAATTTGATGGCATAGTAATTTATTAACCTAAAAAATGCTTCCTATTATTTTTCATGCCCAATAAATATATATCAAAATAGTGACTCCATGAATGCTCACCTTTAAAAGCAGCAATCCTGGCTGCTGCAATTTTATTCATGGTTTTTTTTCCCCTTTAATTTCTTTATTGGTGCATCAAAGAAAATAACATACATGTTTGCATGAGATACATTACATACAGAATGACACAATACAGTGTAATAGCTGATTCACCTTTCAATATATCATATTTTCAAGCCTTCTATAACTGAGAGACAGCCTCGTATGCTTATTACAGGTTTTAAAGCAACAGTTCAAGCAATATCCTACATGTGGTTTTTTTAATAACCAGTTCTGGACTATGATAAAATACTTAAAAAAAAAAAAAAAAAGAATGTTTTTTAAAGACATTTTTAATGTTTCTAATGGCGAAGCATTTCCAAAGTGACAGCCCCCTCCCCCTTCTGATAGGCTCTGGCTCTTGAGCCCCGCCCTCCCTCTAGCAGTGCACCAATTGTATCTAGTAACTGCCCAGTCAATCATATTATAGGAACTACATTGCCCATAATGCTGTGCAAGAACTGAATTAAATAACCATGAGCAAGCGATCCATTACAGTCGATTACAGGAGAACGGATCGATCTGCAGATTAGCTAATCACTTGTCAGGGATTGTATTGATGCACATATTGAATGGTGAAAAAATATGTAGCCAGATCCCCCCTATGTCGTGCGGGCCCCCCCCCCCCCCCCCGGGTACTCACCGTGGCGGTCGGAAGCTAAGCAGCCGCTCGCGGGGAAGTGCGGGGGCGTGTGCGTGCAGAGCGCGCCTTCTCCAGAGTGCTGGACCAGGAGAGCTAGGGGAAGGAGGTGAGTGCAGGGGTCAGTGACCCACTGCATTAGGCCAGCAATCCCCTTGGCCCCAGAGAGGTCCTGAACTCCCCCAGCTTGTGGTGCTATAGGGACAGGCCCTAGGTTCCTTGTCACATTAGTGCCAGTGATAGATAGGGACACAGCGGACGCTGTGCTTCCCGTGAAGAGACTTGGGCTCAAGTCTGTGCCCAAAGAGACAGAGACTATCTCCAGGGTGGGATCGCCCCTGGCGGACCCCGAGCGAGGGAACACCGGATCACAGACGGGATCACCAAGCGGCAGATCCTTTTCGAAGTTGCTTGCAGGCCCGAGTGCAGGAGCACTCGGCAGGTACCTTTCAAAAGTGCACCAACAAATCACCTACCCATATTTATATTCTCACATAGTGGCAGCGCTGACCACGGGACAAAGGGGTTAACTGTGGACACGGTGTGGGGCACACGGTGGTGGGTGGAAGGTACACTCCTGGTGGAGTGAAAGACACTTTGGGACAGCGTTATATACTGTGGAGTTACCCCCGAGGGGGAGTAGTATTATAAGTGCGTGATTATTCCTGCATATTATATAAACTGGTTATATACATCTCCGTGTATGTACTTATTATATATGTGGGTCCTGTGTAGGCAACCTTCTACATTCCTAGAACCCTGCACAGGTGGAAGCGCTGTGAACCAGTTCGAGCTGAAGGACTCACTCCAGGTTCCCAACAAGCGGAGGCTCAGGCCTCTTGTGAACCTAAAGGTATATGCACCACACCTGGTAACACATAGGTTTCCACCCACACACACTATATCTGTGATTGGGATAGAGGGAATACCCGTTACATTTGGAGGCGCTGCTGATAGATCAAACCTGGGGTGCCCTATTCAAATCAGTATCATAAGGGATCAGCAATATGGTAATTCCCTCAAGTCAAGAGGTCCATCCTTGGGCCATATCGTCCAGGGAACCACCTAGTTACGTCGTGGCCGTAGGGAACGTTCCAGCGTTAGTGGTGGAAACTGACATCCGGGACTCGCTGAGGAAGCTCCTAGGGCTAGATAAAGTATGGTACCGGGGCAGGGTGTTCGACTCTACTTTTAATTGGAGCGCCATACTATTTACTGTGGGGCGGGACATATGCCAAGAAACGGCCCCAAACACACTAGTAGCCCCTGAGGCCCCGCCAGAAGGCTACCCCCTTATATACTCGGATTTACCAGTAATACGGGAAATGTTTTCATCAAGGGGCCCTACCCAGGTTCCAGATGAACCGTCCACCAGTACTTGGCCACCAACTGCACCAGTGTCAAGTACCCCAAACCGGGTAGACCGTCCCCCACCCAAAGTCTACTTTACTCCAAGCGCTCTCATGGGAGCCACTAGTTGGGTTGACAGTCTGCCCCCTTCACCAGCGCCCGCCCACCGTGGGATGAACTCCCGGCCTATCAGAGACAGTAGGGTAACTAATGAAGGTTCCATAAGGGGGGTGACGCTACCCCAATTCGTAGAAGCCATCACCATGGCCTCCCAGTCACAAAGCAACCGGAAACTCGAAGCCTTCTCGGGAGTACTTCCCACACCACAGGGGGAGGAAGGGATAGACCCTTGAAGGGAGAATGCGTTAAAAGTCATAGAGGAACGGTCGTGCACTGACACAGTAAAAAGGCAGCGTATTATGGAGTGTCTCAGGCCTCCCGCTTCTACCATTGTAACCATCCACAGGGACCAACACCCAGAGTTGACAGCGTTGGAGATGGTGGAATTATTGCTGGAAGCGTACGGACTAGCAGAAGATGAAGGAGCAATCTGGACGAAGTACTACAATCTCTATCAGAAGGAGGGGGAGGGACTTGTCGGCCTTTATACACCGCCTGCAACTGGTCTTGGGAATCCTACTCAATCGTAAGCTGATTCCCGCCTCTGGGATGGATGAGGCGCTTCGTAAGCAGTACCTGCGGGGACCAAGCCCCACTCACTCCATAGCCAATATGCTCCTCAGTAAACTAATGGATGGGAGTCCCCCTACGTTCACCGGATTGCTGCGCCAGGTGAAAATTCAGGAGGCACATGCTTTGTTACACTCTACTGCAAAACCCAAGAGCCCCTCTGTCTCAAAGGGAATGGGCTCTATGGAGAAGGAAGAGTCTGCCGCCCCGTCCAAGGGGTACAAGCCAAAACCCTCCGACAGACCACCTTCCCTGTCCAAGGTTCGTCCAGAACGCCGCGAGGTTGTGTGCAATAACTGCGGTAAGAAGGGCCACTTCTCCAGTAACTGTCCGGAGAGGGAGGATCCTCCAGAGGAAAAACCTCCTGATAGAGGAAACTCAGCCCGGGCAATGGTCTGCCACGTACAAACGGCAGAGTCTGACCCAGAACCCCCTCCTGGAACCGAAGATGCCCCTTCTGACTCCGGCCCCAGTGATGACGCCTCACCAAGGGAAGCTTACAGTCAAGTCGGCCCCGCGGCCATCGTGTCTGTTGTACTGGAAGGGATCTATGCATCAGCCCTACTGGACACGAGATCACAAGTGACCATTATATACCGCAAGTTCTATGACCAGCACCGTAGACACTGCCCCCTGAGTTCGGCCGAACATATGAAGGTTAGGGGTTTAAGTAATGAAGACTACCCCATCGATGGGATTGTAAGGGTTCAACTGGAAATACTCCAACTGAACACCGGCAAGAAACATGCAGCGGCGGCAATGCATGTTAGCGGCAATGGTATGCCCGAACCCCAAGACCGTGCAAGTTATCCGATCATCTTGGGAACCATACTGATATATGTAATCAGAGCATACCTGAAAGAGACCAACGAGTTGCCGGTGGCCATTCGCTCCTAGATCCCATCCTACAGAGGAGTGCAACCGGTATATGCCTTGGAGCATCACGGGATCTCTACAATAGTCAACGTGGACTGACGACCATATTACCAGGGGGAGTGCAACGAATGGCCGTCTGGTGCTGTTAACTCCGAGCAAGATGAGAACGATCAGCTCTTTCTCTCTGGAGAGTACCCCTTGAGGAAGAGTTCAGAGAGGGTATAGGGGTACTACCCCGAGAGAGGGAGTGGACGACTAAATCCCTCTACGAACTTACGTATATGTGCCAAACATCCCCCATTCCCGATGGAACTTGATGCCGGGACAGAGTCTGGGTTGCATATATCCGTCAGCCCTGTGGAAACAACGCCCCAGTGAATGCGGCGGCAGCGGTGTTACAGTTAGTCGATCTGGACTTCAATTTCGGCAAGTCGACATTGCCCACTGAGTGGAAAGAGCGGCGTGACAACTCAATTGAATAAACGACGGACTGTGTTCTCCACAAGTGAGATGGATGTGGGGTGCAGTCACAAGCGCTCAACATGCCATTAGACTGAGTGATGTCACTCACTCTGTTCCGTGACGCTCTCGTCGCATTCGCCCCTAGAGATGTGGACGGATGTGAGGAACGTCTTGCAAGAAATGGAAGACCGCTGGGATTTTGATGAGTCTTGAAGCCCTTACGCCTCTCCCATAGTGGTGGTAAAAAAGAACGGATCCGTACGACTGTGTGTCGACTATCGAACCCTGAACAATCGTACGATACTGGACCAGTACAACCTGCCTCTGCATTGAAGAGACCCTGAATGCTCTGAATGGAGCCAATGGTTCAGCGGCTCGTCTACGATCTGGTACTATCAGGTACCCCATGAATGCAGAGGATCAGAAAGAAACACCTTCGTCTGCCCACTGGATTCTAACCAATTTACACACGTATATGCCCCAAGTATATGTGGGCCCCTGCACCTTCCAACGGCTGATGGAGAAGATTATCGGGGACATGAACCCTCGGGAGTGTCTCGTCTCACCTGAACGACATCATTGTCTTCGGAAGACCCTGGAAGGCACGAAGAGAGGCTGCTTAAAGTGATAGACAGTCTTGGGAAAGAAGGGTTGAAGTTGTCCCTGACAAGTGTCGCTTCTGCCACACCACCTCGGTGACTTACATGGGACACATCGTGTCAGCTCAGGGAATCGCCACCGCCGACCCAGCCAAAGTAAAGTGGTCGTGAACTGGCCTCTGTGACGATCGTGAGGGTTTGGCCTTGGGATTAACGGGTTTTACCCCCCATTTGGCCACCCTCTAACCTCGCCAGGGAGACAAGGGGTTAACTGGGCTGAGGCCCCAAATGTGATTTAACCCTTGTTATAACATGAAAATGCTTATTCCCCTGTTTCCCCCTGTTTTATTGTTTCTGGTTAATCAGTTCTGCTAACCACCACTTGGACTTAAGGGTTAATATTATATGCAGTGCTGAATAAACGGTTCCCTGAAAACTGGTAATTTGGGAACGGAGTGCACCAGCTCCCTAAATCTGGGAGTGCAGCCTCCGGGGAACCCCCCAAGTACACATTATTAAAAATATAACTTTGTCATAAGGGAACATATATTTTTGATAAAGTGCCTTTCTGGGGCAGTTTTTGAAATGTACAGCAGAATGCTAATGGTGTGCTAATGCTAATGTACAGGCAGAATGCCTGCCCTTTTGTAATGCATGAGGAACCAAATGGTCTTGACACCTTAAAGCTGGGTTACCTCTGTATGCTAGATAGGACATCTTGCTAGGTGTGATACATATGTGATCAAAGGTAATTACCTAATGTTTTATGCGGGAAGCTAAAACCTGCTTCAAAGGTTCATTGATGGAGGTAGGGGTGGAGCTACCCAAGAAGGGAATCAAAATAGTAACCTATTAAATAAGAATATTATGAGATGTCCTTGCTGAATGCTAAGACTTACATATTTGTATTCGTGGGACTTCCCCACCACCAACCGTTACAACACTTAATATCTGGTCCTTAGTGGCTGCCAATATTAATATCTCTATTAATTTTCATATTACACTGTAATGTTTGGTCTCTCTGCGAGCTTCATATTACACTTTAATGTTTGGTCTCTCTGCGAGCGTCAGGTGTGACGGATTGTATTAATATATCTCACCTGCCTGTATGTATTACTAACTCAAGTTATGAGGTGATTTGCAGTAATATGAAATTTTGGTTGAGTTCTGAGGAACCCCTGTTGTGATGAGCAGGAAAGGCTAAATTGACATCACCTGGTCATCAAAGGCTAAGTTGCTAATTGCTTATGCTTGGCCCAACGGACAAAAGGAACTAATCAGAAAGTGTGACCTTTCACACTGGACCACTGGAAGTCCAAACTGAGCTTCAAAAGCTTCAAAGGGACTTTTGCTAGCCGTCGCGGCACCTAGGGTTAAAGAGAGAGTTTGACATAGTATATAGTCAGTCAAAGCACCCTTTACCATTGTTCTTCATGTTCCTCATGCAAAGTTCTTCATGCAAATGTTCTTCATGTCTGCATGTCATCAGGCCTGTGTCTTTATGCAAGGTCTTGGGATGATGCAGGTTTTGCTGTATGACCTGCCTGTCTTGCTGTGATGTCAACTGATATATGGGAGAAGTGGCCCAGTCTGTATCCTGATGGCCTTCTGTCCTAATCTTTAAGTAAGTGTCTATATTTTGCTGTTATTTGTACATATCTGTTGTGTTCACCTATCCTAAGGAATAAATACAATTTGTTATATCTAAGTCTCGTCCCAGTTCAAACCCAGGTATATATATATTTATATATGGTTTTGGTGTAAATTACAGCCTGTCATAAGCTCTCGTGACAGCCTCGTCCCGAGAATGTCACGGAGCTGCGATCTTTCCTGGGTTTCTGTGGGTATTACCGTCACTTCGTGGAAGGGTACTCTAGTCGAGCAAAACCCCTGAACAATCTGTTGAAGATATATCCGAAGATACAGGAAGGAAGGCCACGTCGGCCCGTCAACCGTTTGGCGATAAATGGACGCCTGAGTGTGAACGGGCTTTCCTGAAGTTGAAGGAATGTCTGACCGAAGCGCCGGTGCTTGCGTATACTGATCCAGAACAACCATACATTCTGCATGTGGATGCCAGTCTAAATGGCTTGGGTGTCGTCTTGCACCAAAAGCACCCCGAGGGCTTTCGCCCAGTGGCCTACATCAGCCGCAGTCTGACACCCAGTGAACAGAAATACCCTGTCCACAAGTTGGAATTCCTGGCTCTCAAATGGGCCATCACGGAAAAACTCCACGATTACCTGTACGGTGTAACGTTTGAGGTAAGGACAGATAACAATCCCCTCACGTATATCAATACCTCGGCCAAATTGGACGCAGCAGGGCACCGATGGCTGGCAGCTCTAAACAATTACCAATTCTCCCTGAAGTATAAGCCGGGACCTTTGAATGTAGGGGCTGACGCCCTAACCTGACGGCCAGGACTAAGTGCTACTCCAGATGATGAGGAATGGGAAGAACTCCCAGGACCAGGGGTGCGAGCTATGTTTGCACTGCCGCCATCATCAACGATCAAGTGGCCTTCTCCGAATTACGGGTTGCAGATTCCTTGGGATGCCAGTCGCAGGCCGTCCCCGCAGCCTACTGCGATCCGAAGGGAACGAACATAACTCATGACAAAGTGCTACGGTGGAAAGATCTAGTAGACTACCAAATACAGGATCCTGTAGTTAGTATTATTAGGCAAGCCGTTGAAAAAAGGAATCCAGCTCTCTTGAAGCGTGCTCCCAAAGACTTGGTCGCTTTGCTCATGCGGGAAGCGGACAAATTTGAAATCGACAACTGCTTACTCTATCGGGTGATGCAATACCACAACCACCCCGATAGACGACAACTAGTCCTCCCTAAGAAATTGCAATACATGGTGTTGAAGTGATGAGCATGGACATCTCGGTGTAGAGAAGACCTTTGGGTTGGTCAGAGACAGCTTTTTCTGGCCCAAGATGCGAGAGGCTGTAGAACGCCACTGTCGCCGTTGTACTCGGTGTATACAACGCAAGACCCTGCCTACCAGAGCAGCACCCATGGGCCATCTGAAGAGTTCTGGTGCAATGGACCTTGTGTGTATGGACTTTCTGTGCATTGAGCCTGATAGCCGGGGAATATGCAACGTGCTGGTCATCACGGACCATTACACCCGATATGCCCAGGCCTTCCCCACGAAAGATCAGAAAGCCATCACAGTGGCAAAAATATTATGGGAGAAGTACTTTGTGCACTACGGTCTTCCAAACCGCCTTCACTCAGACCAAGGTCGGGATTTTGAGAGCACTCTGATCCGAGAACTGCTCAAAATGCTGAACATCGCCAAATCACGAACGACCCCGTACCACCCCGAAGGAGACCCTTTACCAGAACGATTTAATCGGACCTTACTGGATATGCTTGGAACTCTAAAGGGAGCTCAGAAGACTGAATGGAGTCGACACGTGGAGGCCCTGGTGCATGCGTACAATTGTACCCGGCACGAGTCAACTGGATTCTCCCCATACTTCCTCATGTTTGGGTGAGAGGCGAGACTGCCAGTGGATGTATGTCTTGACGGAGTCTTAAAGCCCTTACGCCTCTCCCATAGTGGTGGTGAGAACGGGAGTCTCGACGGATGGGATACACAATGCTACCCACTTCAAATACGTGCAAAGACTTAAAGACAGTTTGCAGCAGGCCTATCAACAGGCTGAGAAGTCTACAGCTAAGCTGAACGCTGACAATAAAAGGTGATACGATCATAAGGTCAAATATCGGGAGCTTCGTCCTGGAGACGCTGTGTTGCTTCGAAATCTGGGAGTCCCAGGAAAACACAAATTGGCCGACCGATGGAGAGACGGTGTATATGAAATAGAATCTCAGATGCCTGGCCTCCCGATCTATCGCATCAAAGACACTGACGGCCGAGTAAAGGTATGGCACCGTAACCATCTTATCCCCATTCCACAAGTGGGATATGAGGAAACAGAAATACTGGCCACACCGCTCAACGGTGAGTCCGACTTATCAGAGATGGGTCAAGAGACTGTAAATAACGAAACCCACTCTGAAACTCCTGAAAACCCTATGGAAGGACCCTCTCAAAGGGACTATTCCACAGAAGGGGCATCTCCCGGAGGAGCTACGGGTAAAGGGCCCTGTAGGCCAACGCCTACTAAGGTGGCACCAACAGGCCAGCCTTTGGATCCACAGAGCCCATGCTTTCTGCCAAACAGACACTGTCCAGAGACATTTCTCCCCTCACGGGAAGAGGCTGAGCCTCAGGACTGTACTTATTATTCCCCAGAGGGAGTTGCTGAAGAACAGCTCTGCAGCAGACAAAGAGTAAAGTACCCTCCAAACTGGGTAACCTATGATCAAATTGGGGCACCCCATTATGAGGCTCAGCAGTGGGCTCGCAGCAGAGTGCAGTCCATCATTGTGATGTTCAATGAAATGTACAATCTAATATAGAGCTGACGAGTAAGATTGTGGTTTATTGTTGCATTTTTATTATATAATTATATAATGGTGCCATGCAGAATTTTCATTATATAACTTCTGTACATAGTTATATTCAGTTGTATCCCAAGCGAGGTCGTTGGGGTTTTTACCAGGGGGAGGATGTAGCCATGTCCCCCCTCTGTTGTGCGGGCCCCCCCACCGGGTACTCACCGCGGCGGTCAGAAGCTAAGCAGCCGCTCGCGGGGAAGTGTGGGGGCGTGTGCGTGCAGAGCGCGCCTTCTCCAGAGTGCTGGACCAGGAGAGCTAGGGGAAGGAGGTGAGTGCAGGGGTCAGTGACCCACTGCATTAGGCCAGCAATCCCCTTGGCCCCAGATAGGTCCTGAACTCCCCCAGCTTGTGGTGCTATAGGGACAGGCCCTAGGTTCCTTGTCACATTAGTGCCAGTGATAGATAGGGACACAGCGGACGCTGTGCTTCCCGTGAAGAGACTTGGGCTCAAGTCTGTGCCCAAAGAGACAGAGACTATCTCCAGGGTGGGATCGCCCCTGGCGGACCCCGAGCGAGGGAACACCGGATCACAGACGGGATCACCAAGCGGCAGATCCTTTTCGAAGTTGCTTGCAGGCCCGAGTGCAGGAGCACTCGGCAGGTACCTTTCAAAAGTGCACCAACAAATCACCTACCCATATTTATATTCTCACATAGTGGCAGCGCTGACCACGGGACAAAGGGGTTAACTGTGGACACGGTGTGGGGCACACGGTGGTGGGTGGAAGGTACACTCCTGGTGGAGTGAAAGACACTTTGGGACAGCGTTATATACTGTGGAGTTACCCCCGAGGGGGAGTAGTATTATAAGTGCGTGATTATTCCTGCATATTATATAAACTGGTTATATACATCTCCGTGTATGTACTTATTATATATGTGGGTCCTGTGTAGGCAACCTTCTACATTCCTAGAACCCTGCACAGGTGGAAGCGCTGTGAACCAGTTCGAGCTGAAGGACTCACTCCAGGTTCCCAACAAGCGGAGGCTCAGGCCTCTTGTGAACCTAAAGGTATATGCACCACACCTGGTAACACATAGGTTTCCACCCACACACACTATATCTGTGATTGGGATAGAGGGAATACCCGTTACATTTGGAGGCGCTGCTGATAGATCAAACCTGGGGTGCCCTATTCAAATCAGTATCATAAGGGATCAGCAATATGGTAATTCCCTCAAGTCAAGAGGTCCATCCTTGGGCCATATCGTCCAGGGAACCACCTAGTTACGTCGTGGCCGTAGGGAACGTTCCAGCGTTAGTGGTGGAAACTGACATCCGGGACTCGCTGAGGAAGCTCCTAGGGCTAGATAAAGTATGGTACCGGGGCAGGGTGTTCGACTCTACTTTTAATTGGAGCGCCATACTATTTACTGTGGGGCGGGACATATGCCAAGAAACGGCCCCAAACACACTAGTAGCCCCTGAGGCCCCGCCAGAAGGCTACCCCCTTATATACTCGGATTTACCAGTAATACGGGAAATGTTTTCATCAAGGGGCCCTACCCAGGTTCCAGATGAACCGTCCACCAGTACTTGGCCACCAACTGCACCAGTGTCAAGTACCCCAAACCGGGTAGACCGTCCCCCACCCAAAGTCTACTTTACTCCAAGCGCTCTCATGGGAGCCACTAGTTGGGTTGACAGTCTGCCCCCTTCACCAGCGCCCGCCCACCGTGGGATGAACTCCCGGCCTATCAGAGACAGTAGGGTAACTAATGAAGGTTCCATAAGGGGGGTGACGCTACCCCAATTCGTAGAAGCCATCACCATGGCCTCCCAGTCACAAAGCAACCGGAAACTCGAAGCCTTCTCGGGAGTACTTCCCACACCACAGGGGGAGGAAGGGATAGACCCTTGAAGGGAGAATGCGTTAAAAGTCATAGAGGAACGGTCGTGCACTGACACAGTAAAAAGGCAGCGTATTATGGAGTGTCTCAGGCCTCCCGCTTCTACCATTGTAACCATCCACAGGGACCAACACCCAGAGTTGACAGCGTTGGAGATGGTGGAATTATTGCTGGAAGCGTACGGACTAGCAGAAGATGAAGGAGCAATCTGGACGAAGTACTACAATCTCTATCAGAAGGAGGGGGAGGGACTTGTCGGCCTTTATACACCGCCTGCAACTGGTCTTGGGAATCCTACTCAATCGTAAGCTGATTCCCGCCTCTGGGATGGATGAGGCGCTTCGTAAGCAGTACCTGCGGGGACCAAGCCCCACTCACTCCATAGCCAATATGCTCCTCAGTAAACTAATGGATGGGAGTCCCCCTACGTTCACCGGATTGCTGCGCCAGGTGAAAATTCAGGAGGCACATGCTTTGTTACACTCTACTGCAAAACCCAAGAGCCCCTCTGTCTCAAAGGGAATGGGCTCTATGGAGAAGGAAGAGTCTGCCGCCCCGTCCAAGGGGTACAAGCCAAAACCCTCCGACAGACCACCTTCCCTGTCCAAGGTTCGTCCAGAACGCCGCGAGGTTGTGTGCAATAACTGCGGTAAGAAGGGCCACTTCTCCAGTAACTGTCCGGAGAGGGAGGATCCTCCAGAGGAAAAACCTCCTGATAGAGGAAACTCAGCCCGGGCAATGGTCTGCCACGTACAAACGGCAGAGTCTGACCCAGAACCCCCTCCTGGAACCGAAGATGCCCCTTCTGACTCCGGCCCCAGTGATGACGCCTCACCAAGGGAAGCTTACAGTCAAGTCGGCCCCGCGGCCATCGTGTCTGTTGTACTGGAAGGGATCTATGCATCAGCCCTACTGGACACGAGATCACAAGTGACCATTATATACCGCAAGTTCTATGACCAGCACCGTAGACACTGCCCCCTGAGTTCGGCCGAACATATGAAGGTTAGGGGTTTAAGTAATGAAGACTACCCCATCGATGGGATTGTAAGGGTTCAACTGGAAATACTCCAACTGAACACCGGCAAGAAACACCCCATGCATGTAGCGGCAATGGTATGCCCGGAACCCCAAGACCAGTGCAAGTATCCGATCATCTTGGGAACCAATACTGATATATGTAATCAGAGCATACCTGAAAGAGACCAACGAGTTGCCGGTGGCCAATTCGCTCCTAGATCCCATCCTACGAGAGGAGTGCAACCGGGTATATGCCTTGGAGCATCACGGGGATCTCTACAATAGTCAACGTGGACTGACGACCATATTACCAGGGGGAGTGCAACGAATGGCCGTCTGGTGCTGTTACTCCGAGCAAGATGAGAACGATCAGCTCTTCTCTCTGGAGAGTACCCCTGAGGAAGAAGTTCAGAGAGGGTATAGGGTACTACCCGAAGAGAGGGAGTGGACGACTAAAATCCCTCTACGAACTTACGTATATGTGCAGAACATCTCCCCATTCCCGATGGAACTTGATGCCGGACAGAGTCTGGGTTGCATATATCCGGTCAGCCCTGTGGAAACAACGCCCCAGGTGAATGCGGCGGCAGCGGGTTAGCAGTTAGTCGATCTGGACTTCAATTTCGGCAAGTCGACATTGCCCACTGAGTGGAAAGAGCGGCTGACAACTCAATTGAATAAACGACGGACTGTGTTCTCCACAAGTGAGATGGATGTGGGGTGCAGTCACAGCGCTCAACATGCCATTAGACTGAGTGATGTCACTCCGTTCCGTGAACGCTCTCGTCGCATCGCCCCTAGAGATGTGGACGATGTGAGGAACGTCTTGCAAGAAATGGAGACCGCTGGGATTTTGATGGAGTCTTGAAGCCCTTACGCCTCTCCCATAGTGGTGGTGAGAAAAAAGAACGGATCCGTACGACTGTGTGTCGACTATCGAACCCTGAACAATCGTACGATACTGGACCAGTACAACCTGCCTCGCATTGAAGAGACCCTGAATGCTCTGAATGGAAGCCAATGGTTCAGCGTGCTCGATCTACGATCTGGGTACTATCAGGTACCCATGAATGCAGAGGATCAGAAGAAGACAGCCTTCGTCTGCCCACTGGATTCTACCAATTTACACGTATGCCCCAAGGTATATGTGGGGCCCCTGCTACCTTCCAAAGGCTGATGGAGAAGATTATCGGGGACATGAACCCTCGGGAGTGTCTCGTCTACCTGAACGACATCATTGTCTTCGGAAGGACCCTGGAAGAGCACGAAGAGAGGCTGCTTAAAGTGATAGACAGTCTTGGGAAAGAAGGGTTGAAGTTGTCCCTCGACAAGTGTCGCTTCTGCCACACCTCGGTGACTTACATGGGACACATCGTGTCAGCTCAAGGAATCGCCACCGACCCAGCCAAAGTAGAAGTGGTCGTGAACTGGCCTCTGTGACGATCGTGAGGGTTTGGCCTGGGATTAACGGGGTTACCCCCCATTTGGCCACCCTCTAACCTCGCCAGGGAGACAAGGGGTTAACTGGGCTGAGGCCCAGAAATGTGATTTAACCCTTGTTATAACATGAAAATGCTTATTCCCCTGTTCCCCCATGTTTTATTGTTTCTGGTTTAATCAGTGTCTGCATAACACACCCACTGGGACTTAAGGGGTTAATATTATATGCAGTGCTGAATAAACGGTTCCCTGAAAACTGGTAATTTGGGAACGGAGTGCACCAGCTCCCTAAATCTGGGAGTGCAGCCTCCGGGGAACCCCCCAAGTACACATATATTAAAAATATAACTTTGTCATAAGGGGAACATATATTTTTGATAAAGTGCCTTTCTGGGGCAGTTTTTGAAATGTACAGGCAGAATGCTAATGGTGTGCTAATGCTAATGTACAGGCAGAATGCCTGCCCTTTTGTAATGCATGAGGAACCAAATGGTCTTGACACCTTAAAGCTGGGTTACCTCTGTATGCTAGATAGGACATCTTGCTAGGTGTGATACATAGTGATCAAAAGGTAATTACCTAATTGTTTATGCGGGAAGCTAAAAGCCTGCTTCAAAGGGTTCATTGATGGAGGTAGGGGTGGAGCTACCCAAGAAGGGAATCAAAATGAGTAACCTATTAAATATAAGAATATTATGAGATGTCCTTGGCTGAACATGCTAAGACTTACATATTTGTATTCGTGGGACTTCCCCACCACCAACCGTTACAAACACTTAATATCTGGTCCTTAGTGGCTGCCAGATATTAATATCTCTATTAATTTTCATATTACACTGTAATGTTTGGTCTCTCTGCGAGCTTCATATTACACTTTAATGTTTGGTCTCTCTGCGAGCGTCAGGTGTGACGGATTGTATTAATATATCTCACCTGCCTGTATGTATTACTGAACTCAAGTTATGAGGTGATTTGCAGTAAATATGAAATTTTGGTTGAGTTCTGAGGAACCCCTGTTGTGATGAGCAGGAAAGGCTAGAATTGACATCACCTGGTCATCAAAGGCTAAGTTGCTAATTGCTTATGCTTGGCCCAACGGACAAAAGGAACTAATCAGAAAAGTGTGACCTTTCACACTGGACACTGGAAGTCCAAACTGAGCTTCAAAAGCTTCAAAGGGACTTTTGCTAGCCGTCGCGGCACCTAGGGTTAAAGAGATGAGTTTGACATAGTATATAAGTCAAAGCCACCCTTTACCCATTGTTCTTCATGTTCCTCATGCAAAGTTCTTCATGCAAATGTTCTTCATGTTCCTCATGCAAAGTTCTTCATGCAAATGTTCTTCATGTCTGCATGTCATCAGGCCTGTGTCTTTATGCAAGGTCTTGGGATGATGCAGGTTTTGCTGTATGACCTGCCTGTCTTGCTGTGATGTCAACTGATATATGGGAGAAGTGGCCCAGTCTGTATCCTGATGGCCTTCTGTCCTAATCTTTAAGTAAGTGTCTATATTTTGCTGTTATTTGTACATATCTGTTGTGTTCACCTATCCTAAGGAATAAATACAATTTGTTATATCTAAGTCTCGTCCCAGTTCAAACCCAGGTAATATATATTTAATATGGTTTTGGTTGTAAATTACAGCCTGTCATAAGTCTCGTGACAGCCTCGTCCGAGAATGTCACGGAGAGCTGCGATCTTCTGGGTTTCTGTGGGGTATTACCGTCACTTCGTGGAAGGGTTACTCTAGTCGAGCAAAACCCCTGAACAATCTGTTGAAGATATATCCGAAGATATCAGGAAGGAAGGCCACGTCGGCCGTCAACCGTTTGGCGATAAATGGACGCCTGAGTGTGAACGGGCTTTCCTGAAGTTGAAGGAATGTCTGACCGAAGCGCGGTTGCTTGCGTATACTGATCCAGAACAACCATACATTCTGCATGTGGATGCCAGTCTAAATGGCTTGGTGTGTCGTCTTGCACAACAAAAGCACCCCGAGGGCTTTCGCCAGTGGCCCACATCAGCCGCAGTCTGACACCCAGTGAACAGAAATACCCTGTCCACAAGTTGGAATTCCTGGCTCTCAAATGGGCCATCACGGAAAAACTCCACGATACCTGTACGGTTTGTAACGTTTGAGGTAAGGACAGATAACAATCCCCTCACGTATATCAATACCTCGGCCAAATTGGACGCAGCAGGCGCACCGATGGCTGGCCAGCTCAAACAATTACCAATTCTCCCTGAAGTATAAGCCGGGACCTTTGAATGTAGGGGCTGACGCCCTAACCTGACGGCCAGGACTAAGTGCTACTCCAGATGATGAGGAATGGGAAGAACTCCAGGACCAGGGGTGCGAGCTATGTTGCACTGCCGCCATCATCAACGATCAAGTGGCCTTCTCCGAATTACGGGTTGCAGATTCCTTGGTGGATGCCAGTCGCAGGCCGTCCCCGCAGCCTACTGCGATCCGAAGGGAACGAACATAACTCATGACAAAGTGTACGGTGAAAGATTAGTAGACTACCAATACAGGATCCTGTAGTTAGTATTATTAGGCAAGCCGTTTGAAAAAGGAATCAGCTCTCTTGAAGCGTGCTCCCAAAGACTTGGTCGCTTTGCTCATGCGGGAAGCGGACAAATTGAAACGCACAACTGCTTTACTCTATCGGGTGATGCAATACCACAACCACCCCGATAGACGACAAACTAGTCCTCAAGAAATTGCAATACATGGTGTTGAAGTGATGAGCATGGACATCTCGGGTGTAGAGAAGACCTTGGGTTGGTCAGAGGACAGCTTTTTCTGGCCCAAGATGGAGAGGCTGTAGAACGCCCACTGTCGCCGTTGTACTCGGTGTATACAAGCCAGACCCTGCCTACAGAGCAGCACCCATGGGCCATCTGAAGAGTTATGGTGACAATGGACCTTGTTGTGTGTATGGACTTTCTGTGCATTGAGCCTGATAGCCGGGGGAATATGCAACGTGCTGGTCATCACGGACCATTCACACCCGATATGCCCAGGCCTTCCCCACGAAAGCTCAGAAAGCCATCACAGTGGCAAAAATATTATGGGAGAAGTACTTGTGCACTACGGTTCTTCCAACCGCCTTCACTCAGACAAGGTCGGGATTTTGAGAGCACTTGATCCGAGAACTGCTCAAAATGCTGAACATCGCCAAATCACGAACGACCCCGTACCACCCCGAAGGAGACCCTTTACCAGAACGATTTAATCGGACCTAGGATATGCTTGGAACTCTAAGGGAGCCAGAAGAGATGAATGGAGTCACACGTGGAGGCCCTGGTGCATGCGTACAATTGTACCCGGCACGAGTCAACGTGGATTCTCCCCATACTTCCTCATGTTTGGGTGAGAGGCGAGACTGCCAGTGGATGTATGTCTTGACGGAAGTCTCTTAAAGCCCTTACGCCTCTCCCATAGTGGGTGGTGAGAACGGGAGTCTCGACGGATGGGATACACAATGCTACCCACTTCAAAACGTGCAAAGACTTAAAGACAGGTTTGCAGCAGGCCTATCAACAGGCTGAGAAGTCTACAGCTAAGCTGAACGCTGACAATAAAAGGTGATACGATCATAGGTCAAATATCGGGAGCTTCGTCCTGGAGACGCTGTGTTGCTTCGAAATCTGGGGAGTCCCAGGAAAAACACAAATTGGTCCGACGATGGAGAGACCGGTGTATATGAAATAGAATCTCAGATGCCTGGCCTCCGATCTATCGCATCAAAGACACTGACGGCCGAGTAAAGGTATGGCACCGTAACCATCTTATCCCCATTCCACAAGTGGGATATGAGGGGAAACAGAAATAATGGCCACACCGCTCACACGGTGAGTCCGACTTATCAGAGATGGGTCAAGAGACTGTAAATACGAAACCCACTCTGAAACTCTGAAAACCTATGGAGGACCCTCTCAAGGGACTATCCACAGAAGGGGCATTCCCGGAGGAGCTACGGGTAAAAGGGCCCTGTAGGCCAACGCCTACTAAGGTGGCACCAACAGGCCAGCCTTTGGATCCACAGAGCCTAATGCTTTCTGCCAAACAGACACTGTCCAGAGACATTTTCCCCTACAGGGAAGAGGCTGAGCCTCAGGACTGTTACTTATTATTCCCCAGAGGGAGAGTTGCTGAAGAACAGCTCTGCAGCAGACAAAGGTAAGTACCCTCCAAACTGGGTAACCTATGATCAAATTGGGGCCACCCATATGAGGCTCAGCAGTGGGCTCGCAGCAGAAGGCAGTCCATCATTGTGATGTTCAATGGAAATGTAAATCAATATAGAGCTGACGAGTAAGATTGTGGTTATTGTTGCATTTTTATTATATATTATATATGGGCCATGCAGAATTTCATTATATAACTTCTGTACATAGTTATATTCAGTGTATCCCAGCGAGGTCGTTGGGGTTTTACCAGGGGGAGGATGTAGCCATGTCCCCCTCTGTTGTGCGGGCCCCCCCCACCGGGTACTCACCGCGGCGGTCAGAAGCTAAGCAGCCGCTCGCGGGGAAAGTGTGGGGGCTTGTGCGTGCAGAGCGCGCCTTCTCCAGAGTGCTGGACGAGAGAGCTAGGGGAAGGAGGTGAGTGCAGGGGTAGTGACCCACTGCATTAGGCCAGCAATCCCCTTGGCCCCAGATAGGTCCTGAACTCCCCCAGCTTGTGGTGCTATAGGGACAGGCCCTAGGTTCCTTGTCACATTAGTGCCAGTGATAGATAGGGACACAATGGACGCTGTGCTTCCCGTGAAGAGACTTGGGCTCAAGTCTGTGCCCAAAGAGACAGAGACTATCTCCAGTGTGGGATCGCCCCTGGCGGACCCCGAGCGAGGAAACACCGGATCACAGATGGGATCACCAAGCGGCAGATCCTTTTCAAAGTTGCTTGCAGGCCCGAGTGCAGGAGCACTCGGCAGGTACCTTTCAAAAGTGCACCAACAAATCACCTACCCATATTTATATTCTCACATAGTGGCAGCGCTGACCACGGGACAAAGGGGTTAACTGTGGACACGGTGTGGGGCACACGGTGGTGGGTGGAGTGAAAGACACTTTGGGACTGCGTTATATACTGTGGAGTTACCCCCGAGGGGGAGTAGTATTATAAGTGTGTGATTATTCCTGCATATTATATAAAGTGGTTATATACATCTCCGTGTATGTACTTATTATATATGTGGGTCCTGTGTAGGCAACCTTCTACCTTCCTAGAACCCTGCACAGGTGGAGGCGCTGTGAACTGGGTTCTAGCTGAAGGACTCACCCCAGGTTCCCAACAAGCGGAGGCTCAGGCCTCTTGTGAACCTACAGGTATATGCACCACACCTGGTAACACATAGGTTTCCACCCACACACACTATCTGTGATTGGGATAGAGGGAATACCCGTTACAAATATATATATATATTTTTTAAACTGCAGCTTCAAACTGATACTGTTGTTTTATCCTATGCATGCACTGTTTTCTGGTTTGTAACAGAATTTATCCCTAAAGAGGAATTTAGCAGATAAATTAATTATAATAATAATAATAATAATAATAAAACACAAAGAACCTAAAACTAATTTAAATAACTAGTTCTAAACTATCACAGGATAGCATTGACATGTTAGAGCCACCTAGAGGAGAGAAACAAAGTAGAAATAGCATATATTATATGCTATTACCACTGATGCAGCGGCCGTTATTCGAACGCGCCTCGAATCAGTTTTCGTGTCGACCGCTGTATTCCATTCAGTATTTTCTCATTTTATCACTATTCATGCCGCGTTCGCGCAATCCGACACCGGGCAACCGGACGCAGTAGATCTGTTTAATTTAATGGTTTATTGTTTCTTTGGATGCAATTCTTCTCGTATCCGCCATGTGGCAGAGTTAATGAATTATAATTTGGGTGCTATTCTTTGCGTATCCGCCAGGTGGCAGAAATGTATGCAATTAATGAATTGGATTGAATTGGAATGTGTTTTTGCAACATTGCTTTGCTACTTTGCAAGGGTGCAGGTGTTTAAAACAGATATTGGTGTACATCCTTACACTGGCCCATTGTGAATTGACCTTGTTTTTTCGAAGACTTTATCAAATTAGGCGTTCTTAATAAAAAGCATTAAAATACTCAATGTGTGCCTTTTTTTTAACATTCTTTCGCCGCACAATTGCTGACTGGACATTATGGCTACACCACAGACGTATAAAAAACCTGACTGTAAGTGATGGGGAGGAAAGGGTTAATACCCGATTTGCTATGCATTACTGTTGTTGCCTTGTCCCCGCCATTTTTATTCCCCATTTGCAGGCCATTCCCTGTCTGCGAAGGTAAAAGACAAGATTCATTGCTTGCTATACCCTCTAACCGGCACATGATGGCAGATCTTAAATGTAAGGCAGGAGGTATTTTTTTGTAAGTCCAAGCAGGAATTACTTGGACATCCAGCTGTGATATGGGTGAATGAGCTGGGGCTATTTTTATTACCAAGCCTCAAAGGGCTGTAGTTATTTTTATGACGGAGCCTCAAAAGGCTCTCACAGATTTAGAGTCCCCCTGTCTAAAAGAGTGTCAATTATGAAAAGACCCAGAGACCCATAATGTATACAATACTGGCATACTGATGCACAGCAGATGTCAGGCTAGTGACACCTTTGAGTCAGAAACCAGACACAGTGGCACCAAGTTATAGGTGTAGCCCAGGTATGCTAAGGGGCATGGGCGTCAACCTGACCCATGCGCCCTGCCCACCGGATAGCCCTTTTGACCGGTCTTATGAACTGTTGGTAACTTGGCTATTAATGGTTTTTTTTTGTTCCCACGAGGGATTGGATCCACATGTTAAAGATAGCTTTGAGCAGTCTATAACTGTGGCTCCCCAAGTATCCCCAGGGTGATTCCTGAATTTTAATCCATGATGTAAAGATGCAAGACTTTGTTCCAGTACAGCAGCAACCAGTCCAGGAGTGAAGGGGTTAATAACCACATAACCACAGGACTTTTTAAACCAAGGCTGCATTTCTTGCGCTTGCAAGCAGAGGACAATTTCTTTTGTTTCAAAGGACAATTTCTTTCATTCCCTAATTCCAGTAAGTGTTGTTTTCAAGTGTATTCTGTAGATGTCATGTGTTTGTCTATTAAGGAAATAAATCACAATTTATTTTGCAACTTGTTCTGTTCAATCAAGTACCCAGAAATATAAATGTGTTGATAAAAGTTGGTGTCATCGTGACACTGTAGTTATGCGTTTTTGATATATTCAGCGATTAATGCTGCAACAGAAAAGATGGCGACTGTATCTGAAATATAGGCATATTTAATATCGAACTACGATTTTTACAAGTTTTCACCTGACGTTCATGGGTGGAAGAGTGCGATAAGAAGAACCTTAAGTAACGATCAGTGTTTTTTTTCGTATTGCCCTTCCTGCCGGAGAGATTTGCGGGTATTGGGGTGTCATGTCAGAATTTCACAGTATGTTTGATCATGGAAATCTCAAAAGAAGAAAAGTGGGTTTTAACCCATACAAGATTCGTCAATCCCAATCCAGCAATGTGCCGGCAACAGCACCACCAGCACCGGTGTCCGGTCCAACCGTCAGTGATAACCTTGTGAATGGCAATCCTTTGTACTGTTACCTGTCCCCACCAGAATACCTGGAAAATTTCCGACCTGAGCATGATTTCGCGATCAGGTACCAGCAAGCTTGCATGTACCAGAACCAGTACTAAAATGTTTTCCAGCATCATCAGCTGTCAAATACAAGTGTAGCAGGCCAGCTGTCACCTGTCAACTATAATGCAGACTTGAGGAGTCACAGTGAGTCATCACCACCCGTTTGGCAAAGCTTATAAAGAAGGTACAGTATACAGTAATGTACTACACTGTATTACACTGTACTACAGTATAATGTACATGATAGTCTTAAGTTTTTAGCTGCAGTTCAAGCTGCCGTGTGTCAAAAACAAAAATTATTTTTACAACAATACAGTAGTACTGTATGTATATTACAGTACATTACTGTACTAGAACTACTGTACTTATGTGCATCAATACAATATAGTACTTTACTGTATGCGAGTTGAGGGGATGTTTCTCTGTTGAGTGCACTTTGAAGAATGATTTGATTGGCCGCTGAAGTACGTGACGCTGCTGCAGTGCAGCTTACAAATGTAGGGAGAGGGTGCGGCTCAAGAGTCAGAGCCAATCAGAAGTTTGTTCTCATCATCCACAACGGTTGAACGGATGCTTTAATTCCCAAAGAAACGACTTGACGTATGCGCAATACCAATAATAATACCATATTTTTTTGTTTTTCCCCGGAAACGAAACTTTGACATCCAGCGCAAAAAGACAAAAGAAGGGATTTGGATGGACCTCTAATATTGCTTATTTTAAAAGTTGCTTTCGCATTGTTTGCCAAGTAGGCAAACATTTAGTGACAGTGCCATTTTTATCTATCTATCTATAGAACAATTGTGAGCTTTATAGAAAACCTTATACTGTACAGTACTGTATGCTGCTGTTTTAATATTAAATTCTTTTTTTTACATTGTACAGTACTGTCATCACCACTACTGTTTTATTTACAGTACGTTGCATTGCGCAACTTTTCTTATAAACACCAAAAATAAAAATGTATATCTTTTATTCCATACTGTATGTATTATTTTTTTTTAATAAAGTCTATTATTGCTTATTTGGTTATACTACAGTATTGAAGACATGAATATCGCACACTGAACGTGTGTGTGGGGGTTAAAATCATCAGCCCTCTCCCCCCCCCAAAAAATATTATTTTTTTGTTTAATCAATTATTTCTGGTTTTTATTTTCAGTACTGTTCTTTACAGTACAGCAATATAGAATCAAATGCAACCATAACGAAGGAAAAGACAAGCCTGTACACAAATTATTTTATTTTTGCATTTTTGTGTATTCATTACCCAATAAAATTCTAAAGAACAATTATTAATGATTTGATTCAACTACTAAAGTGTGTGTGTGGGTGGGGCCAGCTTTGAAGGCCGTATGGTAATCTTATTAACAGCTCTGTGGGGGGGTAGGGGTGTTGTGTTGTTGATAAGCGGTGAACTCCAAGATGACTTGCGTAGCACAATAGAAGAAGCTTTGAAGGGCTTATAGCGCGCATGCGTGGCAGGCATTACAGCCGATTTCAGCCAACATGGTAATCGTGACATTGAATTGCTATTGAATTTTGATGACAACAACTCGCAATTGCCCACTTGAGTTTCTCGACGGTATTGCAGAACACGCTAAAATGCCATCTTCTAATCCGGACACAACGATAACCAAACCGTGTGTTTAAATCGGCACGATTAAATTAAATTGCGCGCCATCAAATGGGTATTCTGATCTACATACTGCGTTAATCGTTCGAATAGCGGCCGCTGCATCAGTATCTGCTATATGCTATTGTACTACCAAGAAGGACAAGGACCACATTGGGATTTTCTACCACTCATGTCTCAATTTGGCTTCTGCGAACTCCTTTGTGTGCTCAAAAGGTTTGAGAATGAAACTTCTGCTTTCTAATGTATTTAATTTAAAAATATATATATTTAACAATTTTTTTCAAACTACAGTATTTGAACCAGGGGGTCCCTGGAGCGGAACCCTGCTATTTTCAGCTTTCGGGGACCCTCCAGTTCCCAAGATACCTACAGTTTTCAGAGTTATTCTCCCTACATGCTGGGGAAACAAAATGGCCATCAAATCACAAAAATAGCAACGGATGACCTTGCTATTTCCTATGGGATGACCGTGGTCACCACCTTTAAAAAAACAAGGAAGTACACTGGGACCGAAAACTAATTATTTCTGGGACCTGGAGAGGTTCCTGGAGTTGAAAAATAGTGTGGTTCAGCTCCCGTGATAAATACAATAAATAAAATAAATAACAAGAAAAGAAGCTGCTCGTTGCCAACATCAGAGGCGCTGCCCAGTTACAAGTTTCAATCCCAATCTCAGAGACAAATCTGATGATGGTTAAAAAAGAATGTTTTTGTATATTTACATGTATTTGTATTTCGGTTCATGCCTTCCATTAACTCCTCTTCAGATTTCTATTATGACATAATTTGAGGAAATCAATTAACGATTTATGTAATGTAATCTCCTACAATTGTTTTCACACAAACTCTTTGAAAATGTGTACTATCTTTACTAAAGCTAGGAAAAAATATAGAGTGTTGATTAATTAGGGTGGTGTGGGTGGAAATCAATAGAGTTTTTTTTTATTGAGCTGATTCCTTCTGAGGAGCATGGCAAAAAGAGGATCAGATTCTGTATACCTGTGTTAAATATACAATAGAATTCTATTTTAACCATCATCAGATGTCTGAGTGGGCTCTACAGATCCATACTTTAAAAAGGATTACCAGCATTTGACGAGATTGCTGCTTTAAGCCTTCGGTGTCAGGTTACAGTGAAGGGCATAAAGGTGCAAAATGCAACCCATTTAAGACCAAGGTTAAGAAGGGGTGATGGGTAAAAAATATATATATATATATATATATATATATACGTATTTCAAATATTTATTGAAAATATACATGTGGATTTAAGGATTTTAAGGAATAGATTTATTACCCCCTACAGAATCTAATCCAGTTTTTGCTAGTAGATGCTTTAAAAAATATATATTTTTTTTTTAAATGGCAGCTAAAAGCCTTTTTAAGTAATGTTTTAATGTCTCCTCCGGAGGGATATTGGCAAAAATGAACACGGTAGCGTGGAGCACAGCAATGAGCAAAAGAGAACTGGAGGCAAGATCAAAAGGTCAAAAAAATAAAAGTTTATTAACACATAGTGCCTGTGCAAAAACTGCCTAAATGTTCAGAAGGCTCGTTAGTCTCTGGGTATGTCCTGTCGGGAGAGACCATCCGCGTTGCTGTGCTCACTACCATTCTTGTGCTGGAGGGTAAAGTCAAGTTCTTGAAGGGCAAGGCTCCAGCGGAGCAACTTTCTATTCTCCCCCGACACTCGCTGCAACCAACTCAGGGGATTGTGATCCGTGATAAAAGTAAAAGTCTGCACGTAGACAAAGGGCTGGAGCTTCTTCAGTGCCCAGACAATGGCCAAGTACTCCTCGATCGTGGCATAGGCAACCTCATGAGGTAACAGCTTCCGGCTGAGGTAGACAACTGGGTGTTCTCCCCCATCCTCGCCTACCTGGCTTAACACAGCCCTGATGCCGTAGTCCGAGGCGTCTGCATCAAAAAACGCTTGCTGTAGTTGGGAGCTGCCAGGATCGGAGCACTTGCCAAAGCGGATTTGAGAGCCTGAAATGCCACTCAGCATGCGGAAAACCAGGGTACCAGAATCAAGAGTTTCTTCTGTGTCAAGTCAGCAAGAGGTTTGGCCAGGGCGCTATACTGGGGCACAAACTTACGCTAGAAGCCGGCAGTGCCTAAGAATTCCATAACCTGCTTCGTAGTACGGGGAACTGGAGAGTTTACAATTGCTTGAGGTGCCCTCTGCCTATCCGGTGAACGAGGTACAGTACAGTACCTCTGCCATGCCGACCAGGCACTTGGATGGCTTTAGGGTTAACCCGGCTTCTCTGATTCCTGCTAGCACTGCCGCTACATGTTCAAGATGTGCCCCCCAGGTGTCACTAAAAACAGCAATATCGTCTAGGTACGCCCGTGCATGACTCTGCATCTCTTCCAGTAATCAGTTGACCAGATGCTAGAAGGTAGCCGGCACATTCCTCATCCCGAATGGCATAACTGAAAACTCATATAAGCCACTCGTGGTGATGAAACTCGACTTCTCCTGCGCCTCCTGGGTCAACAGGATCTGCCAATATCCCCAGGAGATATCCATGGTAGTCAGATACCTTGCCCTGGCAAGCTCATCTGAGAGCTCATCCATACGGGGGCATGGAATAGGCATCTGACACAGTCTGAGCGTTGAGCTGTCGGTAATTGACACAGAACCGGGTGGTCCCATCCTTCTTTGGCCCCAAAACTACCTGCGAAGCTCAAGGACTCTGAGATTGTGCTATTACCCCTTGGACCAGCATCTCTTCTACCTCCCCCTTTATGCTCCGCTTCACTTCGGCAGAAACCCTATAAGCATTCTTGTGGAGGGACTGGTGATCCCCAGAGTGGACTGGGTGATCGTTTAGATGGATCCTGCCCAGCTTATCGGTAAACAGGACCCGGTACTCCTCTAACATTGCTCTTACTTGCTCGTGCTGGGGAGCTGCGAGCTGGGGACCTATTCCCACCTGCTCCACTGAACCTCCCTGCCGAGCTTCTCCCAGGAGATCCGGCAGAGCTTGACTCACCATGTCTCCCAATGGTAGGCTACAGATAGCCAGCACTACAGGTTCACTCGTGTGATAGACTTTCAGCATCTTTATGTGGTAAGTCGTGTGCCTATCTGACTCTGAATCCAGGTTTACCACATAATTACACTCGTTCATCCGCCCGTGGACCGTGTATGGGCCGGCCCAGGCAGACATTAATTTTTTCTGCAGAGTGGGCTTCAGAACAAGCACTTACTATCCTGGAATGAACTCTCTGCTATGGGCACTCTCAAATAAAGGTTAAGCCCATTTTGGTTACCCCCTGATCCGTGTATAAGGTTCCAAGAGAGTTAGCTCTTGGGCCCAGTAACATTGTACCATTCCAATGTACTGTCTGTAATAAAAGTAATTTTTTTCTGTTTTTCCCTTTCATGCCAGCAAGCAGGGATTGCTAGGGTATGAGTTTCAAGGGGGGGGGGGGGGGTTGCGGAGGAACCGTTGACAGAATGTGCCTATGAGGTTCGGGTCCGGAGTTGTCGGTTCCCCCATAAATGTACCCGGGAATCATGCCTGATTCTCAGATACATGTAGGCACGTTGACCCGGCAATATCTCCCCTTGAAAACGAAAGCGCGACTCATCACTAGGGTAAACACTAGGGTAAGGTGGGGGGAGGGGAAGGGGAAGAGAACCCTCGCAACTGCTAACTCTATATTCTCCGAGGTGCTACTATCTGGGGTGAGTAATGAATTGATACTGTGGGTAGAATAGAACCCCAATGGAGAGCACTCTGCAGATGCACAATATACAGGGGACAGGAATAGGGTGTATATAGTGATGAGTGAATTGTGCACGTTAAAACACTTTATTGGAGTCTTGACTCAAGGTTAAAATACAGACGCTAAATACCAAAATAAGTGAGACTCATGTGAGCCAAAAAAGCGCAGCGAAAGTAAAATATATGTGCCAGGTCTCACGTTGGAGTGTACGCTAATATCCCTGATGATATGTGCGGGTTATAGCTTGGTGGTATCAAAACCCTATTGGAATCTGTGAGTGTAGTGTTCAAACACAGACACAGCCACTAGTGGCTGAATATATACACGTTCCGGGTAGTGGTATGTGTGATAGTAGTCTTAATCACACAATATACACAGGTTGGTACACCAAGTGAGTGTGATAATAGTCTTAATCACACAATATACACAGGTAGGTACATCAGGTAGGTGCACATATAGTATACACGGTGGAGTATAGCAGGTAAGTATACCTGCTTTTGTGCTCCTGATCAGCAGGTCACTTCTGTGTTGCCTGTGTAATGCTGCAAGTCTAAATGCTGCAGCAATATTAAGAGCACTCACACATACTCTCTAACCACTACCGTTTTGCAGCTGTCATAGGGGGTGTATCTGCAACAAATTAGGAGGTCGTGCATCCAATTGGTAGAAAAAATAGTAAAATTGTAGTACACAAGTAGTGTCTACATACACTCAGAACCATGAAAAACGTGAGGAACTGGCCACATAAAAAACGAACAGAGATCGTGGTAATGCTCAGTGGCTATGCATACATGGGCTAATGCTCCGTTGCTCAATAAACCCACAGTCTCTGCTCGCGTGAATTAGGTGGAGATATAGTCTTTCATGCTAACTCTCTGTATGGGAGTTAGTTTGGGTGCAGGACACGCTCCGATCACGAGCGTTAGTCCCGCCCCCTTGACGTAATGACGTCACTGCCGACGTACGTTTCGCTTAGGCAAAAGCTTTCTCAAGGCTGATTTCACAGATTCCAATAGGGTTTTGATACCACCAAGCTATAACCCGCACATATCATCAGGGATATTAGCTTACACTCCAACGTGAGACCTGGCACATATATTTTACTTTCGCTGCGCTTTTTTGGCTCACATGAGTCTCACTTATTTTGGTATTTAGCGTCTGTATTTTAACCTTGAGTCAAGACTCCAATAAAGTGTTTTAACGTGCACAATTCACTCATCACTATATACACCCTATTCCTGTCCCCTGTATAAATGTGCATCTGCAGAGTGCTCTCCATTGGGGTTCTATTCTACCCACAGTATCAATTCATCACTAGGGTACCCTGCTTCAGCACAGCCCAGAAAGGAGAATGGGACACAGGGATAAAACATCTATTCCTGTAGCTGAGGAAATCCCTAGTTTAAGGGGGGCACCCCAGCTAGTGCCCAGGTGACCCACAACCAGTATAAGGTTTGTGGGTACCCCAACCATATATAAGGTTATGGGGGGACTCAGAGACCAGACAGGGTCCAAAAGAAAGTGTATGGGAATAAGGCAGATAGAAATAAAACAACAACATATTTCCCTGTCTGTGCCCTGTTTCCCAAGACTCAGAAGTATAGTGAAATATACTTTATTAAATGTAATGTGTTTTTACATTTGGAATCGATGTCCAAACAGGCTGCCCAAGCGAACTCATAGGCGCCGGTAAGTCTGCCTATGCGCATATCCCTTGGCTATTTCAGATTTCCCGCTGACCCGGCTTTTCTAGCCGGCTTTGCTCTGATTGGTTGCTTGGGAATTTTCCCACACGTTGATTGGCTGCTGAGATTTGTTAATGAAAGTCAGAATACTATAAAAATCCTCATGGAACAGATCGAGCGGTCCCCCGGACATGGCGCCTATACAGAAGCTCAAAAGGGGGAAAAACGCTAGACTCTTGTGGTACCTCTCGGTACGCAAACAGCAAGTTCTGCAAGCGAGCTTCCCAGTTTCCCGTCTAGGCTTCCACATATGCTCGTAGCATTTGCTTCAACATCCCATAGAACCGATCACACAGTCCGCTGGTTTGGGGATTGTAAGGGGCTGTGTGGAGGGCTTTCACCCCGCACGTAGCCCAGAGAAAATGGAGAAATTCAGACATTACCTGCATCCCCTGATCGGTCACTAGGGAAGCCTATCATAGTAAAAATTTAAATCAGGGCCTCCGCCACTTTTCTTGCCTTGATCGAAGACAACGCTATAGCCTCAGGGTACCGGGTGGCAAAATCAACCACAGTGAGGATATAACGCTTCCCTGCTCAACTAGGGAACAGAAGCAGACCCACAATGTCGGACGCCTTGCTCCTGCTTGTGGTTCCAGTTCGCGCTGCTCTGGTGAGTGCCTGCCTCCCCCGTTTCAGTCCTTGGCCCAGCGTCTGTGTCTGTTCCTATACTGTGCAGCTCAGCATTGCATTAAGGGTCTGTGTGTTACATCGGGGTATCTATTCATGTGGTATTTGTGTGAGTGCTTGCTCCTGGTTTAGAGCAGCATTATATTATTTGATTATTTGATTATTTGAGTGGCATTGTGTGTTTATGTATGGTCTATTAGATTGTTATTAACAGCCTATTAAAAGTACACTTTTCATCTCTTTGCTCATTATCTATTATGTCTGGTTACTAATCCCTGGTGCGCTGTGTGTGTTTTGTGTTTTTTGTCTTTTGGGGTCTCCTTTGGGAGCCCCCTTTTGGAGCGTTTTTTGGGGGAGATGCTCCATACACAAAGCAGCAAGGGGTGATTGCCAATCTTACAAGACAATCCTAGGACAGCACGAGCGGGTGCAGGCAGACTCGCACCCAGGAGCGGGATGTACTCGTTTGGCACTAATGCGCACACGAATGACATCAGCTCCAGCACATAAGCAAGTAGACAAGTCCGTATGAGATGCAAATGGAATAGCCTTAGTACCACCGAAGGACTACAATAGTAGACAATATAGTACACAAACTAAATCCAACGCGTTTCGTAGTGTGACGCTACTTCATCAGGGATTAGTTTTTATCTAGTATTGTGTACAATATAAACCCCTCCACAGTAGGGGATTGGTGGAAAATACAGGTCTCATTAATTCATTAAAACAACATGCAATTATGTTATCTAAAAGGTTAATTACATGAAAACTACTTCCTTATGAAGTAGCATCCTGCTACGAAACGCATTGGATTTAGTTTGTGCACTATATTGGAGGGTTATGGTAGCATGCCTGGACTGTGTCTCATGTGTCTGTGCTAATACCTAAATTACTCCAGTTGCCGGTTCACCTGGACAGCCTCGTGGTCATCTGCCAAATTGCTTTCTGATAAAGTGTACTCTGGCTTGGCGAGATCCTGCTTTGGTAGGACTGAGACTGCCTGCACCAGATATATCCTATTTTGGTGACCGTGTGCTTATCTGTATCCTGCCGTTGCTTGCTCCCGGTCGGTGTTGGCGTGTAAGCTCTTTTTGGAGTCTGCAATCTATGTTTTTTTTATACCTACAATGCTTAATTAAATGTATTTTTCGTACGTGCATCTATTACCCACTTTTTATACCACTAAATTATTTGAATACTAAACCATGAGGGTTTCGCGCCTTTTATTTTCCTTTATTCTTACATTTCTGATGTTTGAGCCATCTACCTGAATAGCAGCATATCCTCCAGTTACCAAGGAAGTTCTCTTTTTGTGCCTCCCCCTATTTTTCACTTGGACTGTATGGTCGGTCCTTCATGACACTGTTGTTTTGGTGCATATGCACTTTGGCTTATTTCACCCCACTTTGTAAATTTGAGCCCAATTTTTTGTTTGTTTTTCAAGTATGTGACTGTAACGTGTTGTGTTTCTATTCATTTAAGTACAAATCTATGCGTTGGAAGCCCAGACCATTGTTGACGTGAGCAGTGGGGAAAATCACTCCATGGCAGTATGCAGCCAGGGCAATGCGTTTGGCTGGGGTGCCGGGTCAGAAGGACAACTCGGGGCAGGAGAATTCACTGAAAAAACGGTCACACCAAAGTAAGTTAAAACTAGGTTACTGACGCTCACTACTACTTTATTTCCAAGAATTAAAGCAGCAATACTCCATCCGCCACGCAAATTAGTTTTTTACCATGATTTGATATGGGGGAGTAGAGAGGGAAGTTACCCTTGATCTGAACCTTGATACTCCAGAGTTTCCAGGTTGCAGAAAATGTCACTTTTTAAACAAGATGGCTGCTGGGATCAGCCTCACTTTATTGGTCAATAGAAAAGTACAATGTCATTGAGAGATAACATTGTGGCTTTCGATTGGGTGACCCTGCTGCCACTTTTTTTGTCTTCTATAGCCGCTGAAGCAGCCAATCACGCTTTTATTAGACAAAAAAATGGAAATGACAAGAAGAGTGAAAAAAATGAAATGCAAATAAAAAAATGTTTTAAAAGCCAATCAGCAAATTGTTGCTTTAAATTTGTGTAACTTGATTCCTTAACAAATAACACAAGACACAATACAATTACTACTACTTTGAATCATTGTAGATTAATTTGTGCAAAGTATCAGCAAAGGGGAGATAAGAAGTGTTATATTGAGAGCATCTTATTAATTTAACAATGTATTCCTTGTATGCCTTGATTTGTACTAGCTCCTGTATGTAGAAGTGGGTGATGTTTATGATGGGTGAATATCTTATCACTGGGATTTTTGCTGCCTGAATGAAACTGCCAGTGTTTGCTGCTGTAAAACAAGGCTGAACTAAATAAAATTAACTTTGGCAAGTTCCATCTAACCCATTCATTGCTAAAGTAGGGGCCAACCTACATTATTAGGGGCTGAAGGAGCGGCTGAGTGAGTAACGACCCTGAGTTTAAACCTGGTTCAATTCCCAGTGTCGGCTCCTTGTTACGTTGGACAGGTCACTTTATCTCCTTGTGCCTCAGGCACCCAAAAATAGATTGTAAGCTCTGTGCAGGGACAGTGTCTGTACAAATTCCTATGTGCTCCATACCGCGCACTATTCTGTAATTGTGAAGCGCTATGAGTCCCATTGGGAGAAAAACGCTATATGAAATAAAGTTATAGTTTATTTACAAAATATGCATTATTCCAGCAGTGAAAGGATGCATTTTTGCTAGCAGGTTACAAAGAAAATATTTATTTGCAGTTAATTGTATCATAAACCTCGGTCTAGTCAACATCAGATACGCCATCATACACTTTAGCTAATGGAAAGCTTTAATTGTGATAAGATATAATGTATTAGACACAAAACAAACATTAGTTTAGCAGGACTTGAAAATTGGTTCTATTGTTATGTGTGGTTTTGCACCATGTGTTCCCTCTACCGGTGGTTCCTGCTGACAACAAAACAGTGTTTCTGTCCCTTTTTGATTTAATGAAAATAATACCAAATTAAAGATGACAGCTGCTTTAAGCTAATGTTTTTTATTATTATTATTATTATTATTATTTAGAGGATCAGTGGCAAGTTATGTAGGAAAAATAGAATTCTAACACAAAAAATGCTTATAAATTAACTGAATTCACTCACCTTGTCTATTCATTTTTTGTTTGTTTATTTGTGTTTTTTATTGCAGAAGAATAACTGGGCTTTCCAACAATAAAATAATACAAATATCTTGCGGACATTTCCACTCAATTGCCCTTTCAGAAGGTAATTATTACTAGAGCTTTATCAATCACTATGGGTCATATTTCCTAAGCATAAGGCACCTTCCGGAGCTGGAAGACCCGTTCAAGTTAATGGGCTGTAAGGTGTAAATATATCTATAATATATTCTACTATTAATATAAGTATGTTAACTTTTATAGAATTAATTTATATTTTTATATTTTATAAAGAGTCCTTATAAAAATGTTATAAAATTCCACTAGATTAATTTTTTTCCAATATTTATTATATATATATATATATATATATATATATATATATATATAATACTGTTCCTTCCCGCTGCCAGATGGAAGGGAAGAGCATGAGCTAAATGGAGGTAATGGGCTCTCATGATATTTTCTGTGATCACAACGACTCGAGCTGCAGATCGAAGGGGTCCAAACTACGTGTATGTTCATCTTATACTATATTAGTGAAAGCACTGTATACCTGTCTGGATGTCCGGTGTCCCTAGGGGAAATCTCATTGGTCCCTTGGGCCGCCCGCCCCCGCACACCTCTCATTGGCCTGAGGCGGAGTGACGACACACACACACACACCTCTCTCACCTCTCTCTCTCTTCCCCCTCGGCCACACATACACTCTTTCTGTCCTCTCTCCCCCCCCATCACACTCACCTCCCTCCCCGGAGCTCCACTCACCTCCTCCCGCTCCACTCACCTCCCTCCCGCTCCACTCCCCCCTTCCCTCCCTGCCCTTTGCCCCCCCGCCCCTCCCTGCCCTTTGCCCCCCCCACCCTTCCCTGCCCTTTGCCCCCCCCCCGCCCTCCCTGCCCTTTGCCCCCCCGCCCCTCCCTGCCTTTGCCCCCGCCCCTCCCTGCCCGCCTTTCCGCCCCCACCCCTCCCTGCCCTTTGCCCCCGCCCTCCCTGCCCTTTGCCCCTGCCCTTTCCCCTCCCCGCCCTTCCCCGCCCCTTGCCCCCCCCCCCGCCCTTCCACGCCCCTCCCCCCCCTCGCCCTTCCACTCCATGCCCCCTGCCCTTCCACGCTCGGTCAACGCCGGATATATCAGCTAGTGCTTAATAAGGGAATATGCAGTGATGTTACAGACCTCAAGAATATTGAAAAAGAGAGTATGAAGTAATAAAGGTACCGTACTTTTGAGCTGCTTTAACACAGGGGGCTCAACCCCAGTTCTCCAGCCCCCCCAACAGGTCCGGTTTTTAGGATTGCCCAGCTTCAGCACAGGTGGCTCAATTGAGCCACCTGTGCTGAAGCAGCACTGATTGAGACACCTGTGCTGAAGCAGCACTGATTGAGACACCTGTGCTGAAGCAGCACTGATTGAGACACCTGTGCTGAAGCAGGGATATAACCTGTTGGGGGAGCTTGAGGACTGGAGTTGAGCATCCCTGTATTAACACATACATTATCTATTAAGGCTGGGATTATCCTGAACGCGATCGGCACCCATGATAATTACCTGTCTCCCATGACAGTGTATCTAGAGCGGGCGCGCGCACAACACGGCACAGCGTGATGGGCGCGGCCACGATTTGAAAAACAATTTTTTTTGTCTTTTCAAGCGTGGCCGTGTGACGTCCGCGTCACGTGACGGTTCACACCATGAGGGCGAACCAGCTTTGTGGACGCATCCGCCACACCCCCCAATCCCTGCACCAAATTCACTGATCCTGGGGCTACAGGAGTCACCAGGCTGTGAGCGCTGTCGCGCAGGCACTATAATCCCAGCCTAAATCAGATAAATTGCCCTATGATGAGTAATACTAGTGTCCTGCAGCGATAGGAGGTGCTTGTAAATGTAGCCCCCCGTCCCCCGTTTCTAGGAAGCTACCGTTGTTGCTTTATCTGAGTGGCTTACAAGAGGCCTGATTCTCCGCGAAGGGAGCCTGGAACCTGTTCACTAACACACAGGCGCTCCACCTGAGAAGGACCTCACACAGTGGGATAGCCCCCAAGACAATGCAGCAGTAAATATACACGCTTGGTAGTTAAGGAATATTTACTGAACATATAATCAACACAGTATAAACGCTCAACACAATAGTACCCATGTAAGTATCCCCACAGTACTTGGGTGCGGTGGCACCAGTGTCCCAGTGTCCGTCCCACAACTTCAGTCCCCACCCAAAGTGTAGGAGTAGCGCTACCCCTGAGAAACCGATGGTGCACTTAGATGTTATACCTTTTCTGGGCACTCCATACCCTGGTACCCGCCGAATGACACAAGGATCAGTCTGATCCAGATGTAGTCGTTCGATCTGTCCAACAAAGGCATCCGCCTCTGTGTGGGGTAAGTCCCTGCTGGAGGGTCTCACCATAAGAGTCTTAGTATAGAGCATGGGTCTGATCCCAGACTCAGCCCTCGCGCACCGCGTAGCGTCTAGTCACTGGCACTTGATACTAGTGTTGCTATGGTGAAGGGTCCCTGTCTGTGGGCCTTCCGTGCAGCCACAACCTAATACTGATCAGGGCCTAACCAGGTCCTGCGGGGCAACCTAGCATAGTCCAGGAAGCACTGCTCCCTTTACACTACCTGCTATTTCGCCGTCCTGCTCCCTACTGAAGATGGTGCCAAGCGCGCAAATGTATCTATGTGGGTTCTCGTGGGTCCAGGAGCCCTATTGGCTATTGTGCACCACATGTCTGCAGCCCCAGTGCCTGCTGGACTTGTAGCCCCCCTGGTGGAGCCTATCCAATGGCTACCACTCTACCTATGTACAGCGCATGCGCGGGGATGTCTATTGGCCCTGCTTGACTTTCCAAGATGCCGCCCGGAGCTCCGGCGATTCGTCACCTGCCTGCAGTCTCGGCAGCACCTCGCCTTCCCCGCAACCGAATCGGAGGTAGGGGGATCAAAGGGGTACCGGCTACATCAAGGATACTAAGGCAGCCATTAAAGAATGGCAGAGTGGCAGTAAGGAAAGCCACATTTACATATCTAGTAGTAGCCCACATTTGCTGAGACTACAAATATACAGAAAACCGTGCTGCGTGTAGTCTCGCAATATTTAAATAATCTTACCTAAATGTTGCTATAGCAGGGTCCCCCCCTCCTGGGTCCCGCTTACCCTCCCCTACCGCGGGGAACTTGCAGGCAGTGCAGAAGGTTGAGGCAGGGGCAACTGGGTCGCCAGAGTCCGCTGATGCACCCGGCTAGCGGGGCCCACCACTTTAAATCCGCACGCATGCTCACATGGCCCCATAGTTGCCGGGACCGCACAGCACGCCTCACATCTCCTGCACCTCACACATCTCCCTACCGCAACCGGACCGCGAGGCCGCGGCCTACACTCACACACCATGGCAACGATGTCCCTCCCCCTATCCCGCTACCTCACACAGTGTAGCTCCCGCGGACCGCACAGCACGCCTCATCTCCTGCACCTCACACAGCTCCCTACCGCAACCGGACCGCGAGGCCGCGGCCTACACTCACACACCATGCCACCAATGTTCATCCCCCTATCCTGCTACCTCACACAGTGTATGACAACACCTACCACTGGAAATCAGATGTTCGTTGAAATAAAATATGTTTTCCTAACTATTTTACTGTCTGTATAATGTACACAACACTCACCCACACAAAACCCCCTCATACACACACACACACACACACACGCAAACATCCTGTCATTCTATGCCACACACTACACTCAAAAACATGCCATTTTTAACATGTGTATGACCAACAACACGCACTCACACACGTCACACACACAACATGCCTCATACACACACACACGCCATCACACACCAGCAACACACACACATGCTCTCACACACACCACACACCATGCCACCGATGTCACTCCCGCTATCCCGCTACCTCACACACTCTACCTCCCGCGGAACAACCAGCACGCCTGACATCTCCTGCACCTCACACATCTCCCTCCGCAACCGGACCGCAACGCCGCGGACTAAAGTCAAACAGCATGCCACCAATGTCACTCCCGCTACCTCACACACTGTATGACAACACCTACCACTGAAACTCAGCTGTTCCTTACAATAAAATATGTTTTCCTAACAATTTCACTGTCTGTATAATTTATTCTAAAACACTTCTCACACCACCACTCACACACAACACTCACCCACACAAAACCCCCTCATACACACACACACACACGCAAACATCCTGTCATTCTATGCCACACATAACAACAAATCACACCTCACCTTCACCCTCATAATACACACACTACACTCAAAAACATGCAATTTACAACATGTCTATGACCAACAACACGCACTCACACACGTCACACACACAACATGCGTCATACACACCCACATGCCATCACACACGCCACATACACACATGCTCTCACACACACCACACACCATCACACACAACACACACACAAATACACAAACACATGCACACACACACGCACTCAGCAACGCCACACGCCCTCAACCACGCAACACACGTACTCACACACACACACCAACCTCCTCTGCTGATACAACACACAAAACAACACTTCAACATAACCTTAACTACCACACACAACACAACCACCACTAAAAAACAAACACACACACCCAACCCACTGTTCCAATTACCTACCCTTCACCATACACACTACACTGAATACAATGCACATTTACACGTCTCACCACCCACTCCCATTGCACATCAACATCCCACCACACACAAACATATACAACAACACAACACCTCCGCTACTAACACACCTAGCACAATAAATCACCTCTTCCTTTCAATAACATATTTTACACAAAACATTACTATTTACACATCTGTCTAATTTATTGCACACAAACACTCAACTAACCAACACTGACACACACACTCACACACCACACACTCACTATCACATCACACACTCACTCATCCACACACACACCCCACACAATCAACAATCACACACAATAATTACATATACACACTATTCTGCCACACACACAGCCAAAATTAACACAAAACAAAAACACACACAACATTTCAACACCTACACAAACGCACACCAAACACAAATAAATACCCCTCAATACTGTCACACTTTATCAATTTACATTGTACATTGTACAATTGTACAATTGTACATTGTACATTGGCATCACATTACAACTTTACAACTTTACAACTTTCACATACAACATTTACACATACTTATTCACACTTCACATCCCGGGCAACGCCGGGTTTCTCAGCTAGTATATATATATGTATATATATATACAGGATTGAAGCAGGGGGTCTCCAGAGCGAGACATTCATTTCAGCTCCGGGGACCCTCTGCATCTGGAGATACTTACCTCCCTAGTGGGTGCTGGTAGCCACTTCAGGCTTTTCAAAGCTCCCGGTCCCTGCAGGCCAATAGGAAGCCGTGATGTCACCCAGGGCGGCTTGCTATTGGCTCGTGTGACTGGGGGCATTAAAAACTGCAGAAAACTGAAGAGAGATACCAGCACCCCCTCCTGAGGTAAGTATCTCTGAAAGCAGGGGATCCCCGGAGCTGAAATCCATTGGGGTTCAGATCTGGAGGCCCCCGTCTTCAATTCCAGTATTAAAAAAAAGAAAGAAAAATAAAACGGCTTGGGGTTTGTTCCTTTAAACTACTCAACAGTATAGAAAATGCAAATTGCGTCAGACCATTTGTGTAACAAGTAGTCAGTACAGAATTGCTACTGTGTAACATCAGGTGTAAGTCTTCTCTTCACATCGCTGCTAACATTTCCTCATACTTTCCACTTCCTCGGTGACATACAAAACCATTTTTTATGTTGCAGCTAATCACATCTTTTCCGACCCAAGCTTAAAGTTTCCTTAAAGAAGCGAGAACCCAAGCAGTGAACTCACATATTCGATTACCAACATATGCTTGGATTTCACACGCTGCGCGATACATTATGTCTGAATTATGAAGGGCTTTTTTTTTTGTCCTGAACACTGCTTATTTATCAGCACGCACAATTCTAGTCATACCATTTTTGGCATGAGAACTCTGTGCTGATACACAACGAGACGCCAAGAGAAAGCAAGGAATGAAAACCATTTCAGCGGAGCACCCACAGTATGGAAACTGATGGGGTGCATTCCAAGATAATTGAGTTTTGGCCTTTTCTCATGGTGAGCAAATAGAAAAGGGGATCAATTAGTCAAACTAAATGTTTTATGTGTAGTTCAGTTCTTATTTGTTGGCCATATTTTTCATTGCTGAGCACGCATACTGCTGTGCATCCTGGCAGGCCCCATGGTTCAAAATAATCTCTTCACATGATGCAGGAATCCACAGATGAGGGTTTTGTTGATATGGTGATCAAAAGGGTCCTCGAAATGTTATGTAGTCAATGTGCAAAACAGAGAACATTTACACCATCACCCCCAGTTTGCAAGAGGCTACTGCTTCCTGTTTTGAATGATGTCCAAACTTATAAAGAACTGTTTAACTGGAGGCCAATGAGATGGATGGTCCATAAGGTATCTTCTGGTGCTGGAAATTGTTTTATGGCATATCACAATTGAGCAAATATGGCATTTAATCCACAGCCCAGAAGTACATATGGTTCAGAGTAGAGAGAAGAGGACAACCTGGGGGAAATGTTCATGGGATTGATGACAAAGGAGCACTGGGAAAAAGTTACAACAGAGGGGCCCAGGACACCGGAAGGGTGGAAGCAGGAGCCACTTACTAACAATGTCACCTTCCTAGCTGTAAACACGGTGACACTGCTGGGTAACCTTACTTTGCAAAATTCCTGTAGTAAATAGTACATGGCCCTTTGTAACACTGTGTTTAAGACAAATGATTCCATACTTAAATAAAATAAGCTTAAATGACTAGACTTCTGATAGTTAAAGAAAGTCAATCATATGTCAGGGCATAAAATCCCTTCACTAAAACTGCATTAAATTAATTATGTTCTGAGCCGGAATACTTTCCATTGGTGATTAAAGTAATATCACAGGGATGTGGCATAAAATGAACATATCCACCAAGTTTTAAACAAACATTTATTTGGCAGAAAGACTTTTCTTCTCCTAGCAGCCTTCTACATGGAAATCTGATAAAGTTTCCAGTTACAGTACTTTAGCTACAGTTAATATATAAGCCAACAATGTTTGCTCAATATCACACAGGTTTTGCAGCATGCAGTCGTAAATTAATTTAAATCTAAATTTGGTTTCAATCTTGTGAAAGTGAGAAGATCTGACATGCAGGAGGTGTTTTTGATGAGAGTACAAAGATAACCTCACTTCTGAACAATAAAATCCAGCCCAACGTGCAGGGCTGCACATTGCATGCAAGCCACAAATCCTAACATGGCCGTTATTCTGAGTCTCTGAAACGCCCCATGAGTTCCGTAAAGTGCTATTATACACAGCGGGTCTGTGTAACTTAATAATAATAATAATAATAATAATAATATGTGTATGCCCAGAGGCCGCATTTACGCGTGTAGAGGTGTCTCAGACACCTATAACATGCCTTGGACCCTCCAAATTAGTATTTGTACATACTGAGCTAATTTCGGGATTCCTGATCTTTTCTATAATAGGCTTTAAGTTTAGGGTGTATAATTTTGATAAATGACAATGCCTAGATTCTTAAACCCACCTTAGCAAACTTGATAACCTCTACAATTCAATATGCCGTTTCGTTCACCAATGCAACTACAACACACATCACTGCGAAATGCTCAAAGAACTAGATTGGTCATCACTAGGCGCAAAGTTCACCTTTCCTGTCTTGGCTTCAAATACTTTCTGGGCAAGCTACCCGCCTATCTGAACAAGCTCCTCACCCCACCACATGCAGCACTTATCATCTGAGATTGGACTCCAAAAGACTGTTCATGGTCCCAAGGTTCAGCAAAGTATCCGGCCGCTCCTTCTCTTACTGTGCATCCCAGAACTGGAACAATCTACCGGAGACTCTCACAGCCACCACCAGTCTAAGTTCTTTCAAAACTAAAGCTGTCTCACATTTTAATCTGGTCTGTAACTGTTACAGACACCTATAATATATATTATCTGTAACTGTGCATGCAATGTCTTGTATATAATGTATACCCAGTTCACTTATGTAACTGTATTTGTAACCATGTATTATTTGTCTTAACTCTATGCCCAGGACATACTTGAAAACGAGAGGTAACTCTCAATGTATTACTTCCTAGTAAAACATTTTATAAATAAATAATAGAGCCTTTCGCTACTCTAAATGGTATCCCTCCCAACCTCTGGATCGGCCTCCGCCCCCCCCCCCCCCCCCTTAACTAAAGAATCTCTGATTGTTTTAAGTTTCTCTTATAGCCTGAGAAATAATTAAATTGTGATATTAGCTTAAGAATTCCCGGCACAGTATATGAGGGGTTATTTATAAACAATATCAAATTGCCCGCATATATGGTCAATTTAATTGTTTGAGAGGCCACACGCAGGCCCGTGATGGCGTTTCATAATGTTATGGCTAATGGCTCTAATGCTATATCAAACAGAAGTGGGGACAGGGGACACCCTTGTCTAGTTCCTTTTATATAGGCCGAGTTTAAATATCTTGGAATAATGCCTTGTTAGCATTTTATTATAGTTTGCAAGATTTGTAAAAATTAGAGGGTTTAGAACTTTATAAAATTCTGCAGAGTAGCCATCAGATCGTGGTGCCTTAAATGCACAATGCCTCTACTCCCACTCCACTGGCACTATTTTGAGTTTTATATAACCCTATGTGAATAAGTGTTATTGTAACTGTTACTCCATTTTTCTAGTACATCATTTCTGCAGCACTGTGTTATTTTATACAGTATATTATGTGCCTTTGGCTGAGTTACTAAGCGGCATCATCTGGGCACAACTGTTTGCCTATTACAATAGCTAGTGGTGATACCTTTGCTACCACTTTTGCTTTTGTCCTTATGGTTACCATAATTGTCAGTTGTGAGACCCCCTCCTTTTTAAACATTTCTCCCCATGTTTTTATTCAATATTAATAAATCTGTAATTATATATCCTTTCTTGGTATATCTGTGTGCTTGTTTTATGGATACTCTTCTGTTGTGTTACATTATCCTTATCCTTTGAGCACCACTGTCTTTTGATACTATCTACTATATATTTCTCAAAGTGTCCTATGTGTCGTTGCCTGTCTTTCTGTCTGTATGTGTCTCCCTGTGTCCCTAGCAGCAATCAGATTGGACCTTGGGCCAGGCCAATGAGATTGCTCCCTTGGGCCGCCCGCCCCCGCACACCTCTCATTGGCCTGAGGCGGAGTGACGACACACACACACACACACACACGGACCCGCGCGCACTCCTCCTCTCCCTGGGTCTCCCTCCCCCCCCCCCCCCCCCCCCCCCCCCACACCTGTGCTGAAGCAGCACTGATTGAGACACCTGTGCTGAAGCAGGGATATAACCTGTTGGGGGAGCTTGAGGACTGGAGTTGAGCATCCCTGTATTAACACATACATTATCTAGTAAGGCTGGGATTATACTGAACGCGATCGCGCACCAATGATAATTACCTGTCTCCCTATGACAGTGTATCTAGAGCGGGCGCGCGCACACACGGCACAGCGTGATGGCGCGGCCACGATTTGAAAAGACAATTTTTTTTGTCTTTTCAAGCGTGGCCGTGTGACGTCCGCGTCACGTGAGCGGTTCAGCCAATGAGGGCGAACCAGCTTTGTGACGCATCCGCCACACCCCCCAATCTCCTGCAGCCAAATTCACTGATCGCTGGGGCTACAGGAGTGCACCAGGCTGTGAGCGCTGTCGCGCAGGCACTATAATCCCAGCCTAAATCAGATAAATTGCCCTATGATGAGTAATACTAGTGTCCGTGCAGCAGATAGGAGGTGCTTGTAAATGTAGCCCCCCGTCCCCCGTTTCTAGGGAAGCTACCGGTGGTGCTTTATCTGAGTGGCTTACAAGAGGCCTGATTCTCCGCTGAAGGGAGCCTGGGGTAACCTTGTTCACTAACACACAGCGCCTCCACCTGAGAAGGATCCTCACACAGTGGGATAGCCCCTCCCAAGACAATGCAGCAGTAAATATACACGCTTGGTAGTTAAAGGAATATTTACTGAACATATAATCAACACAGTATAACCGATCAACACAATAGTAACCATGTGAAGTATCCCCACAGTACTTGGGGTGCGGTGGCACCAGTGTCCCAGTGTCCGTCCCACAACGTCAGTCCCCACCCAAAGTGTAGGGAGTAGCGCTACCCCTGAGAACCGATGGTGCACTTAGATGTTATACCTTTTCTGGGCACTCCAGTACCCTGGTACCGCCGAATGACACAAGGATCAGTCTGATCCACTGATGTAAGTCGGTTCGATCTGTCCAACAAAGGCATCCGCCTCTGTGTGGGGTGAAGTCCCGCTGGAGGGTCTCACCATAAGAGTCTTAGTATAGGCATGGGTCTGATCCCAGACTACAGGCCTCGCGCACCGCGTAGCGTCTAGTCACTGGCACTTGATACTAGTGTTGCTATGGTGAAAGGGTCCCTGTCGTGGGGCCTTCCCTGTAGCAGCCACAACCTAATACTGATCAGGGCCTAACCAGGTCCTGCGGGGCAACTCTAGGCATAGTCCAGGGAAGCACTGCTCCCTGTACACTACCTGCTATGTCGCCGTCCTGCTCCCTACTGAAGCATGGTGCCAAGCGCGCCAAATGTATCTATGTGGGTTCTCCGTGGGTCCAGGAGCCCTATTGGCTATTGTGCACCACATGTCTGCAGCCCCAGTGCCTGCTGGGACTTGTAGCCCCCCTGGTGGAGCCTATCCAATGGCTACCACTCTACCTATGTACAGCGCATGCGCGGGGATGTCTATTGCGCCTGCTTGACTTTCCAAGATGGCCGCCGCAGAGCTCCGGCGATTCGGTCACCTGCCTGCAGTCTCGGCAGCAACCTCGCCTTCCCCCGCAACCGAATCGGAGGTAGGGGGATCAAAGGGGTACCTGGCTACATCAAGGATACTAATGGCAGCCATTAAAGAATGGCAGAGTGGCAGTAAAGGAAAGCCACATTTACTATATCTAGTATGTAGCCCACATTTGCTGAGACTACAAATATACAGAAAACCGTGCTGCTTGGTAGTCTCGCAATATTTAAATAATCTTACCTAAATGTTGCTATAGCAGGGTCCCCCCCTCCTGGGTCCCGCTTACCTCCACTACCGCGGGGGGAACTTGCAGGCAGTGCAGGAAGGTTGAGGCAGGGGCAACTGGGTCGCCAGAGGTCCGCGATGCACCCGGCTAGCGGGGGCCACCATCTTTAAATCCGCACGCATGCGCAATGGCCCCATAGTTGCCGCAGTCATCTTGGTACCCACGCAGAACCTCAGAAAGCGGCGGCCATTACAAAAGGTGCTCCAAGGGGACTACAGCAGCCACTGGGACTGCTACATCACATCGCGCAGAACAGCCAATTGGGCAGCAGCAATCCTTTGCGGCCAGAATAAATACTTTTGGCGCATCTGGGACCATGCCAGTCAGAGCTGGGAGCAGGATAGGGTAGGTTGTGTGTGCTGGGCATCTCTGGCCCCTGCACTAGGCCAGACCCCCCCCCCCCCCTTAAGCCCCAGCTAGGCCCCGATTCCCACATAGCTTGTGGCTGCTATAGGGACATGCCCCCCTTAGACAGGGACACTGCCCCGCTTAATATCATTAGTGTCAGAGACACAGCAGAACACTGCGCAACGTCGCTGGATCAGTGGATCCCTTATCTTCAGTTGGCGCTACCGGGTGTTGGAGCACCCGGCCGGTATACAACCATTCTACAAGTGCACTAACAGTAACACGTGAGTGTGGCAGCGCTGTCACACACACTTTGGGTGGGTTGACTCTGTGGACACCAGGGTGGTTGGGTGCCATGGGGCACCTCAGTACTTTGGGGTAAACCTCACCGGGGTGTGGACACAGTGTTGGGGGCACGGTGTGGGGTTATGGCACTGCGAGGCCAGAGCAGTTCTGTTATTATCATTATTATTCTTACGCGTTCAGTAAACTTGTTATACCCTGCTAGTGTGTAGTACTTATAGGGTGTCCTGCACGGGGTTATCCAACACTGTTAGGATCCCACGCAGGTAGAGGCGCCGTCACCAGACACACACCAGGCTCCCAGCAGCGGAGGCTCGGCCCTCCTGTGAGCCACAGGTAATGCACCACACACATGGGGGTTGGGGAAAGTGCGCTACATAGCCTTTATATAACCTTTAAAACCGAACTGCAACCAAGTCAAGTAATCGTCCCAAAAACACTGAGAAGAGGGTAAGGATAAAATACATTTCATAAATAACCATGTGGTGTGTGTTTCAGGTTTCCAGTGAACACTAGCAATTCATCAATATTAAAGTATTGGTATGAATTAGAGTAGAGATTACATATTTATACCATTCAGTTTTAATGCATATGTTGGCCCTGGAGAAAAATTGATTCATTTGCACATCATGTTATCATGTTATCATGACACGTCACGTTTACAAACCTCATCTACAAAGTACTGTGGTGTGTATCCATTATAAAAGTATCTTAGCTGGCCCTGAATTAATGTTTCTTTTTCTGCTTTTTCAGACGGCAGCGTCTATTCTTGGGGACAGAACAGCACTGGTCAGCTGGGCTTGGGCAAGCAGATACCGAATCAAGCGAGTCCACAGCTTGTTAAGTCTCTGAAGGGGATTCCTCTGGCTCAGGTTACTGCAGGCGGGTCCCAAAGCTTTGCTCTCTCCTTGTCAGGATCAGTCTTGGCATGGGGGAAGAATAATGCGGGCCAGCTGGGATTTCAGATTGATTCAAAAAAGGGTATGCACAAATATTGCTAGCCAATGTATGTGTATTTTTTATTAGTGTGGTGCTAGCCGTGTGTTCAGTACTTTGCACCACAGACATTAGAGTACATGGAGTTTTAATACAATCAGTGCATCACACATACAGGTAAAAGTATGTTGTTGGAAGCATGACTGAGAATAAAAAGTCCCACCAAGGTATTTTTGTCTTGACAAGTAGTTACCGTGAACTTCCCGTAGCACTGTATGTGCAATAGTATATTATATATAGTTACAATATTCCTCCCATTGTCGAGCAGCAGTTCGTGATGCTCAATATTTTTAATGGGGTATATTTTTTTATCCTGAATCAGGGGGTCTCACAGAGATTATTCGTGGCTCCAGACCTCTGGGGACTTGAGACATAAGTAGTTTGTCCACCTGACAGAAAAGTTGCACGGTTGACAAAAAAAGTGCTGCTGGGTCAGGATCGCTCTTGCTGCCAACAAAAAGCTTTTTATTGGCGACCCCGCAGCCAAACAGTATATACAGTAAGCACTGACACAAAAAAAAAAACCTCAAATATCTCGGGAACGAGGGTTTCCCAGAAGTCGGAGGACAGTGGATAAGACAGAAAAACTGGTACTGTTACTTTAAACAGAATGCTTGTTCACCAATCTGTTGGCCGGGAATGGTTTGCATGGTATATGAGATCAAGAAACCATTCACGTGCAAATATGTCATTAGATCAATTCTGTTCTTTCACAAACTTGAAAAAAGTGGTTCAAAATGGCAAATTGGAATATATATTTGATAATAAATGTAGCCAGGTCCCCTTTGGCTCCCCGGTTCACCTGTGATAAGGCAGAGAGGCAGGAAGGCTCTCTAGAGGTCGCACAGGCGCAGTTAAGCATAGTGGCGACCATTACAGCTTTGCACAGGCGTAAGTAAGGATAGCAACACGCGGTCCCAATGCTACAGAGGTCCTGAGTGGACTCAATTCCCAGCAGCCTCTGGGGATTGCCCTTTCACCACATCACGTGCAGCAGCCAGCACAAATAGGGTTTTGCAGCTTCTCCTGTGGAGGAAGGCTACAATGTTGCGGGGACCATGTTGGCAGTTGGATCCAGGAAGAGATTGGGGAAGGTAGTGTACACAGAGCAGGGCGCTGCTTGTACTAGGCCAGAAGAAACCCAGGCCCCAGGTAGGCCCCACCCCCACTAGGTTAGTGGGTAAGTTCTTAGGGAAGGCCCCTTATATATGGACCCTGCCCTAGGTGTGTTGTACATTGTCAGTGACATGACTGTTGTGGCGTGGCTCTGACTAGAAGACACAGTGTGGCTTTAAGTGAGCCACAGCAGTTAGCTTTGGCGGTGCAGTGAGAGGCCCCTCATAGGAAGAAGGGGGGTGCTTTCTAGTTTTCATTGTGTGTATTCACCAGTGCCAGTGGCACGTGGTGAGCTGCCAGAGTTGGGATCAGACAGAAGTTACAGGGAGAGTTATTCGCATGCAGGGGCTAGGTAGGGGTATACCCCAGGGCCCAAGTTAGTCCCCTATGAAACAGAGGAAGCTGTTGGCATAGTTGGCCTTAGGACAGGGACTCCTTCACCCTATTCAAAGCAGCAAGAGGGTTTGATTGACCGCCTCTGACTGTCTGACAGCGTGTTCAGAGACAGACTGTGTAAAGAAGCATTCCGGCTGGAGATTCTTTCTGTGATGCAGCGCGGGGCATCCAGTCTGAGAGAGCAGCGCAGCACGCCGTGGGATCACTGTGCGGTGCTGCTGAGTTCCAAGGATTTTCCTGACCAGGACTGGTCAGGGAGTGTAGTAATATTAAGTGCACACCGGGCCCCAAACAGGGAAGACGACCTATCCCTCACACTCACACTGGTCTTTATTGTTGGGACACTCAAAGATGCTGCGGGAGAGAAATGTGTGACTGATGGACATGGTGGTGGGTGGATGTATGCAATCAGATTGATGCACTGTTATTGATATATTGTTTTGATGTTATGCAAAGAGGTGTTATTGGAGTTTACAGTTTATGCTAAGTAAATACGTTTATTCACACGTGTGTATTTACTGTATGTGGGTTCTGGTGAGGCACACTCCACCCCGTTGGGATCCTCATCAGTGGAGGCGCTGCGTGCACGAGGGTAAGTACAACCCCAGGTTCCCCGTGGCGGAGAAGCTCAGCTCTCCTGGTGTGCCAAACAGGTATAGCACCACATGATAAGTAGTCAGACACCTACCCCCACCTCAATCTAACTTAAGGGGGGGGAAAGAGGGCTACTTTAGGAGGCTCTGCTGGATCCAGACCTGGGGTGCCCTGTTCCATTTTTTTCCCAAATTGTCCACAAGTCTCAATTTTTGTCCATGTTTGTGAAGTATGACCAAGACGTTTTCTGGTTGCGCGGAGCTTTGAGGCGATGGGATGCGGGTAGTGGCAGTAGGAGGCCTTCCCGCAACTATGCCCGCGGTTGAGGTTCAGTAAGATACTCTATGCGTAAATTCCGTGGCCGCACGAATGTTTTCTTAGAAAGAAGAACACGATCCCACGGCCCCATGGAAAACAATACTTTTTGTTGTAGCCAACCCACTGCCGGAATATATGCCTGGAGAGAGGCACGTCCGCCCTGTGTATGCCGGGGGCCGTCTGGGGGTACCCCCCTAAGTTACGCGACCCAGCCAAATGGCGTCTCCCGCCAGAGCAGGGGAGCGCACTTGCTGCTGGCTGCAAGCTGCACTAGATTGTGTTGAGAAAACTGTCCGGGAGACTGGCGGGAAAACCAGAGGCTACCCCCCTATCTATAAAGAGGCCTAGTGTAATTGGCAGAGACTGTGATTAAAATGGGAGTCTCTTCTAGCAGTGAGTCACACCTAAGATGGCGGCTTCCGCCAAGTCGGGAGAGCACCAGGACTGTGCAAGAAATTGTTGCAGAGTATTGTCCGGGTTGGGCGCGAAATCTGAAACCCCGCCCATGCACTGTGAGTGACTCAGCAAAGAGCCAGAACCACTCCCTTGTAGAAAAGTGCCCCCTTCAGATTCCACCCGGGGGAGCAAGCCTTGTTATCTTCCACCATACAGTGATGCAGTAATAGACTCTTGGTTTTCGAGGAGGATGATGAGACAGACTGTTCTAGGAGGAGGAGCCTGACCTCTATATCACTCTGAGTTGTGTGAAGTTAAGTCTTTCAGGGAGGAAACTTACGGGATTCCCGCTACCAACAACACGGTTGTGGAGGGCCCGTGTGCCGAGTGAACATTATTCAGATCCGGTTCCTGAGCGGGACGAGGTTGAAGTCCCATCGGTGCGATGCGCCTACCGGCGAACCACCCCAGGATGATACAGAGGAATCACGGGTAAGGTGTATATACACCCCAACCTTCTTCTAGTGAATCCAGCGACCATCAATTGTGGTGATGCGCCGGCCGGCGGACCACTTTAGTGACAGCAATGAACACCCTATCTTGGCGGATGCAGAGCTGTGTGGGCCCGTGTGCCTAGAGGAGGTTGTATCCCGATGTTGCGGACCCTGCTGTGGGCCGTGCGCCCTTACAAGGTCAGACGAATAGACCGATCAGGTACCATCGGGTCCTGGAATGGGGACCAGTACAAACGACGATGGGGTGAGTCGACTGCCCCAGGGGTGTCGGGGGTGAGCCTCAGGTGACCGCGGAGCACGATGGCTCCTAAGTCTGGTCACCCGGGCGAGGGCTTCCATCTACATCGCGTCCTGGCGGAGGTGTCCTCCTTGGGAGAATCCATCCCAAGCCAGTGGAGGAGTGGTAAGGAACTCCTAACTCCCCACAATCTTCGATGGAGGTGGCCGTGAAGAAGGCCAGAGTTGCGGCTTTGAACAGAGTATGAGCCCGTGCGCTCCGACACAAGTGGTCCAGGACTGGGATCCAACGCTTCCCGAGTTTTCAGCGCGTAAGTGCTTGACTGACCCCAGAAGTACCGGGGCAGGTCCAGACGACGAGGGGGGAACTGACAGGCCCGAGGACCTGTTGGCCACTTGAATCACCGCAGTGGTCGGGTGTCTAACCTTTACCCCCTGCAGGAGTAACAAAGACATTGAGTACAGAGACTTTGTAATCGCTCGCTTCCCAGTGGAAGCCTCCAAGTGCTTAGGGACAAGGACTGTGTTGTGAGTGATCCCGTGAAATTGCCTCCTTAAGCACAATAAGGAGGCGCTCCATTCACCATGTGGTGGACCGCGGAAAGGTCAAGCTCCTGGGCTACCGCATCCATGCGCGGATGGCTGGATAAGGTCTGGCCAAGAGACACTGGGCTATTCCTTCCACCAGGGAGGAGAGGAAATAGTATGGAACCAGTGACGTTGACCTGACCATGAGTTTGCGGAGGCTCACGAAAGTCAAAGTGAGGAACCCCCACATTATCAGTTAGGGGCACCCCACAATTGGTCTCAGCAAACAGCAATCACTCAGCTGGCCTCGGGTATAACGGTTTATGAAAGTTACGCACTGTTGATGGTAAAGCACCTGTGATAAGTTGTATATCTATGCCCTGATTTTTATTATATAACTTGTGCTGGGGTGACGCTGTCCTCCAAGCGGGGTCGTTGGTATTTCACCAGGGAGAATGTAGCCAGGTCCCCTTTGCTCCCCGTTCACTGTGATAAGCAGAGAGGCAGGAAGGCTCTCTAGAGGTCGCACAGGCGCAGTTAAGCATAGTGGCGACCATTACAGCTTTGCACAGCGTGTAGTAAGGATAGCACAGCGGTGGTCCAATGCTACAGAGGTCTGAAGTGGACTACCAATTCCCAGCAGCCTCTGGGGATTGCCCTTTCACCCACATCACGTGCAGCCAGCCAGCAAATAGGGTTTTGCAGCTTCTCCTGTGGAGGAAGGCTACAATGTTGCGGGGGACCATGTTTTGCAGTTGGATACAGGAAGAGATTGGGAAGGTAGTGTACACAGAGCAGGGCTCTGCTTTGTGTAAGGCCAGGAAAACCCCAGGCCCAGGTAGGCCCCACTCCCCACTAGGTTAGGTGGGTAAGTCTTAGGAAGGCCCCTTATATATGGGACCCTTGCCCTTAGGTGTGGTTGATAATTGTCAGTGACAGACTGTCGTGCTGTGTGCCTGACTAGAAGACAGGTGGGCTTTAAGTGCAGCCACAGCAGTTAGCTGATGCGGCGTGTGTCAGTGAGAGGCCCCTCATAGGAGAAGGGGGGTGGGGTTGCTTTAGTTGTTCATTGTGTTATATCACCAGTGCCAGTGGCACGTGGTGAGCTGCCAGAGTCTGGGATCAGACAGAAGTTACAGGGAGTAGTTATTTGCATGCAGGGACTAGGGTGTAGGGGTATACCCCAGGGCCCAGTTAGTCCCCTATGACACCAGAGGAAGCTGTATGGCATAGTGTTGGCCTTAGGACAGGGACTCCTTCACCTATTCAAAGCACAAGAGGGTTGCTGTATGACCGCTCTGACTGTATGACAGCGTGTTCAGAGACTGTGTTTAAGAAGCATTCCGGGTGGAGAGTTTCCTTTCTGTGTGATGCAGCGCGGGCATCCAGTCCTGCAGAGAGCACGAGCAGCACGCGTGGGAATCATGTGCGGTGTGACTGCTGAGTTCCAAGGTTTCCTGACCAGGATGGTCAGAGGGAGGTAGTATATATTTAAGGCACCACGGGGGCCCCAAACACAGGGAAGCGCTATCCCTCACACTCACACTGGTTTATTGTTGGGGGAATACAATAGAGACTGCGGGGGAAATGTGATGATGGACATGTGGGTGGGGGGGTGGTTATGCATTCAGATTGATGCACTGTTATGATATATTGTTTTGATGTTATGCAAAGAGGTGTTTGAGAGTTACAGTTTATGCTAAGTAAATCTGTTTATTCACACAGTGTTGTATTTACTGTATGTGGGTTCGGTGAGGGCACACTCTCACCCGTTGGGATCCCTCATACGTGGAGGCGCTTGCAAGAGTGTAAGTTACTACCCCAGGTTTCCCGTGGGGAAGCTCACGGAAGCTCAGCTCTCCTGTTGCACACAGGTATAGCACCACACGATAAGGTAGTCAGACACACCTACCCACCTCAATCTCACTTAAGGGGGGGGAAAGAGGGCTACATATGTATGATACATTACAGGTCTTTCATATATTTAGTCAGACTTTAAAAGTCTTTTTAGAGGAGTTTATTTATTTTTTTGTCTATGAGGCAGCCCAATCTGATTTACGAAAGGGGTGGGCTCATGTTGCTTGAATTGTATAAGAATGATACATAATGCTTAGCAAGAAGTTATTAAAGTGAGAATTCGACAAGGAGGTGTGTTTTGGGATCAGACTTTCCTACGCCAGTGACCTCTCCGGGAAAAGCCTATGATGTGGTAAAGTATAGGAATATTTACATATATTTTATCCTTTTATTTTAAGAAACTGTTCTGCATTTATTGTATTTGCATGTTCTTGTAATAATCTTTTTCTGTAAAGCAATATATATATATATATATATATATATATATATATATATATATATATACACACATACACATACACATACAATATTTAATGCTTTGGGCTCTGGATGACTGTTGCACGCTTTGTAGACTAAGGCCGCGCTTATAGTGCCGGTGCCGGCACATCGCCTGAAAACAAATACATTGCCGTGCACGCGACGGCGACAAGCGACGTCGCGAAAATCTGAAGCCGGCAAAATTTGATTTTTCAAGGGCCGTCGCATTACGTGACGCCCCTTGAACAAATCAAATTGCCGGAATCCAGCAACCCCGGCGAAACATAACTTTCGTCGGTGGCGACGGCGACGTCACCCGCCGTGTCGCCCGTCGCCAACGATGGCACTATAGGCACGGCCTTACTTACATTTTCGGACACATTTTGCTACAACAAATGCTACTGTAAAAGTGCATAGGATTTCGTTAGTCAACAGGGACCTTTGACCCTGGCAGATATATATAATCACATATTTTGTCTGCATATTTCTAGGGTGGTATAAATACGATTGCAATTGAGTAAGGGGTAATTATGAACTCATTAAAAGTAGCTTACGCAGGAGAAAGGTGAGTTGTCTAGAGTAGCCGTTTGTATTAACCTTGGTTGCATATCTAAGTCATGTGCTCACAAGTGTGTTGCTCATGACAGATGGTATATTGGAACGGTTTGAGGGAAGATATTACTCATTTGATCGACCTTCGCGGAAGGTGAAAAGTGGGCCAGCTAAAGACCTGTGTATTAACCCTTGTCCCATATGCAGGTCACGTGCTCACAGGTGTGCCATATGTGTCAGTAACAGTTATAGTAGAACCAGTGATTAACATTTCAGACAACTGAACACAGCGTTTGGTCAGGTTCAGCATTTGACCGTGAGGAAAGGCTATTGTAATTGTTTCCACTGTTACTTTGTCACTTTAATAATCACTTTGTTAAAATATTTGTTAATTACTTGACATTCATTGTCTGGTAAACCAGGGTAAAAATGTTTTCAAACTGACAAGAGGACGCATAAGCAAACTAAGCAATTGATTGGGACCCCAACAAGCAATTCATTCTGAGGCATTGTACTGTATTTGAAATGGAAAAGGAATTGTTATGTGACCAGAAGCCTAAAATCTTACTAAATTGGGCCCTTAGACAATTTCAGATGTGGAGTGTAATGGGGGGAAATCTGCAAGTGAGGAGGGAAAAGAAGAACCTTTAAACAAGACAACAACGTCAGAAACCCCATTTTGTATTTCACCTTTCAGCTGATGAGTGATAAAAGTAGTAATTAATAGGGTTTGTGGAAAAAATGTGTTAGGATAATGATTGGTGAAGGACCTCCAAAACGAGATATTTTTCGATACCCCAGAAGCTAACACAGCTACCGCTCTTAACATGAGGGCTGTTTGTGATGGCAAAGATTAACTGTTACTGAAAGTGTTGGAGAGTTTATAGATAGTGAAATGGACGTGTTTTTTTAATCTCTATTTAGCTGGTATGTTCAAACCCTATGCCGTGAGTTCTTTGAGAAACCTTGGTGTTGTCTACATTAGCTGCGGCGATGAACACACTGCTGTGCTGACCAAGGTGAGAGGGTGCTGCTTTATTTAAATATAGATTTTATTCTTTTGAAAAATGTATTAATTTATCCAGGGCCGCCAACAGCAGGGGACAAAGGGCACTGGCGTCCCGGGCCACGGGGGTCTGGCCCCTGCGCGGCCGGGCACCAGTTAATGAAATAACTTTTTTTTTAAATGGCGGCAATTCCCCATGGTCCCGGCGCGCATGCGCAGGGCCCGCGCCCCCCGCTCCCAACATGAGACGGAGGGGGAAGTACAAGATCCTCTGCGGCCCGCTCCCAACGTGGGATGGAGGGGAAAATACTAGCTCCTCCTGCGACCCACTTCCCCCCGCGGCCAGCTTCCCACGCGCCCACCTTCTGCTCGCCACCCGAGCCCACCTCCCGTGGCCCCACCCCCAGAACCCACCTCCCGTGCCCTCCCCCCCCGAGCCCACCTCCCGTGTCCCCCCGAGCCCACCTCCACGCATCCTCCCCAAGCCCACCTCCCGTCCCGGGCAGCTGCCGCGGGGATATCGGGGGCAGGAGGGGGAAGCGTCCGGCGGCAAGCTGCACCCACCCGGTCAAGGTAAGTCACCCCACCCAGTCACTGTCACTCATTCACCCACCCACCGTCATTCATCCACCCACCGTCATTCATCCATCCATTCACCCACCGTCATTCATCCACCCACCGTCATTCATCCATCCATTCACCCACTGTCATTCACCCACCCACTCACCCACCCAGGCAGGCAGTCACATGTCTTTTGTTGAAAATATCAAAATAAACATGTTGCATTGTAATGTTTTTTTCTGTATCACAATAAGAAAACAGTTAAGTAAAAGTTGTGCGCTAGAAGATATTTTTTCGTGGTAGGTGCGCTATGGGTTTGGGAGGGGGGGGGTGGAAGCTGCTCCTTTCATTTGTCCCGGGCCCCATGATTTCTGTTGGCGGCCCTGCATTTATCAGTCAAATACTATAAGGGATTTGTGTAACAAATTAGCAAAGTTCCACAATATGCCCCGTAAAGCTTACAATCTATTTTTTAGTGTCTAAGGCACAGGGAGATAACGTGACTTGTCCAAGGTCACAAGGAGCTGACACCAGGACACCTTGTGTTTCAGTCCGTGGCTTCACTCACAGAGCCACTCATTATATATATACACTGTGAGTAGTTTGTACTTGCTTTGCTAGTCCCATGCTGTGTTTAAAAGCTGTGTGAACAGCGATACATCAGCTTAAATGGACTCCATGTGAATGGATATTCCAGGCAAAAGGTGACACATTGTGTGCTCATTTGCATGTCATTTCCCAGAATCCCTTGCTGCAGTGGGAGCACTGTATGCGAGGTGATAATGGTTGAAAGGCAGGGTTGCAGACCTGTCTAAGACATGTGAATGTGCTCACAAGTGATATGCTTTATTGGAGACACACACACACACACACACAAAGTGGTGAAATATTAAGGGAGTTATATATGCAGGGGGATAGGCTGCTCACCAAAGAATAACCAATTCCTAAAACACACGTAGAACAAAAAACAAAACAAAACAAAAAAATGATGAGCACACTCCAATATATACAATTAATAAGTATATATTTAATAAAAATCAGACAACTTATAACCGTAATTGATATAGACATAAAACAGAGATGAAACAATAAAATTGGATGTCAGTGGATGCTATAATCCTAAATGGGAGAGGTTTGTGGGAACCTTGAGGGTTAATGATATCAAGAATCAGGTATTCATATTAGGAGATTGAGTCCTTTTTAAACTCCTGGAGGGTGTGATGAATAAATGTTGGTATAATAACTCCTGCAATGCCCTGCAATATTAACAAACTGTTCCAATATAGAGAATATGTTAGCTCCTAACAATGCAGCCCCACACTCAGCTGATTCGGGATCAACACTGTGAGCGCGCCCGTCAGCTGGGAGCCCCATATGAAGGAGGTATCTAGCTGGAACAATTGAATCTGTTTTTGGCAGTTCGTGCAAACACAGAGTACCCGATCTGCTGAAAATAGAGACGGTAATAGAGACGGTAATAGAGACGGTAATAGAGACGGTAATAGAGACGGTAATAGAGACGGAATTGCAGGCGGGTCCCGAAAGGCTCTGTGACTAATCAGCTGGGGCAGTACTGCTCCGGTTGTAGCTGGCAGTGATACACCTCCCCTTTAGCCGAATAAAGTTGGTATTATGCGTCCGGCAGCACAAGCGGGTCCCCTTAGGCTAAGGCCCCGGTAACGCCGCTGTAACGCACGCCCGCAAGATTGGTGGCGCGTTCAGCCGATTCCCCGGTCTGCAGCTCACTGCAGGAAGAGAGACCGGGGGGGGCGTGGCGGGGGAGTGATGGGGGCGTGGCCATGACATCACCCAGCAGGTTCGCCCTTATTGGCTGAACCGCCGGGGGGCGTGCCTTATCGCTCGACGCGAGTCCTGCTCTCAATTCTATTGCCCGAGTGCTGCGGCCCCCCATCGCAGCGGGCCCGGCGCCATTGAGGGGAGGGCTCTCGTCCGTGCAGCGTCCGCCACAGAGGATGCTGTAGTAGGCAGCGGGGGCAAGGCCTAAGGCTCCCTAGCCTAGATCAGCTGTGGAAGTAAACTGCAGTGCTTAACAGATGCTGACACACCTCCCTCAGAGGGGAAATTCAAAACTCCAAGCAGGCAGCTTCTCTGCACTCCCTCAGGGGAATCCTCAACAGCTGTGCCACTCACTCCAAAGTGATGAAGCAACCCTACGCGGTTCATCGGCTAGTACGCCAACCTCATCATGGGATGTCCCAGGGGTAGGCTAGGATGGTATTTATAGCCAGTATCGTGAATTCCAATTGGTGGACAATCAAGAGCAAATTAGTACCTTGTGATTAACTAAATGAACATGTACATATGCAATTTATATAATGAAATTATATATATAAATACAAATGAATTATAATTGTGACATTCCTAGACAAAGTGTATAGTAATAAAAAAATATATATATATATGTCAAGTGTTTGAGTTAATGAAAGATTATATATATATATATAATATGTGTATATATGTGTAATATAATATATAAGGTAACCTAACATAAAAAATGTTATGAATAAATATTACATGAACCCAAAATTATGTACACTATGCCATAATGAAAAAATGGAAAGAATATATATGCTGAGATACTACAATGTATAGTTAATGTTTGCTATATCCAAACAAGTAAAATTATAAATTAATATAAAAGCCACAAAAATTATGATGATATCCAGACCTGCCAAAACAGGCTAAACAGGCTAGAGAAAAAAAATCAACACTAGAAAATGGTACTAGTGTCCAATTTTTCATTGAGACCCCCCTGGAATTAAGCTGTGCAGCTTGAAAATCCAGTAGGTCTCACTACGGTAAATAACTTTAAACCTGTCACCTGCCAGGACAGAAGGTGGAATTACCTCTAGTCCCATACTTTTCAGGCCCTCAGTATTTTTTGTCATGGCAATGGAGAAACTGTTTGGATACATAGTGATTAGTAACACCATTCACTATGTTTCACCTATTCTCTAAAAAAATCTGACACAAAGTGGCCGTGTAGTGCAGCCCACATATTGTAGGCCGCAATTTCAAAAAGATACACTACAAATGAGGATTGGCAGTTTATAAAGCCCTTAACAGGGACATTATCATTATCACCATTGCAGAAAGATGTAAAATTATTTTTGGTATCAAGGAAGGTGCAAGTAATTCACCTCCCTCTGTTACATTTAAAGTTTCTCATAGGTCTCAAAATGCAAGTGTTATTGGATAAAGATCTAAGTTTTGTAGGTGCCAACCTGAAGGTTCAGGTGCAATCAATCTCCTCAAAACCCTCTTGTGGGGTTTTCTCCCTTTCCCAAGCCTTTTGGCTATGTGAGGCTATGTGAATGGATGTTAAACTGAGAACACATCCACACCTAGGTATTTTGGGAGATTATAATTTTATATACAAACACTGTGTTTGTGTATATGTATATATATGTTTAGAAGCACATAATAACACCACAGTTATTTTTGTGGCATCTAACCACCATATATAGGGACCAGGGTACTTAAAGATCTAAGGTCCATGTATACACTACAATTTCCCTTGAAAACATTGGACTTATACACTGACTTTATATGTGAGCTTTCAGAGACTCCCTTTTCACTCAGTGTGTTTATGAACGGGCATCTAGCACATCAGCATCAATTAGGTATTAATTTCAGTTTGTTTTCTCGTTATCACAATAAAATGAATTTATTATAATTTATGATTAGTGCAGGAAGAGTGCTTGTATCACATGTAGTCCTCCAAAAGAAAGATATGCATCCACAGTCCTGGTTCAGGTTATTGGAGGAATGTGATGCCTATAGGTATGAGGACGCCAAACAGCCCCATGCTGCACACAACGTTCGCATTGACAGATACAATGAAGTAAGGAAAGGGGCTAGGTCACTTATACATTGGACGAATAGATTATAATGAAGTATCAATACTTTTTACACAATTGAATGGCGAATATCTCTTGCTCGTTACCTCAATACCTACAGTATGTCTATGGTTAATACGTGATTACTATTCAGTGCTTGTTATTATTGCATGTCATATTCCACTATACACAGAATGGCAGCGTGTACACATTTGGAGATGACACTTACGGACAACTGGGACAGAGTTCTAGGAACCAGACATCAGTCCCTCAAAAGATGGATACATTTGAGGGTCAGGCTTCCCAGGTGGCTTGTGGAAGGTACGGTATGAAATGTCACTGGTTTAAATGGACAAACCATAAAACTGTCAATCTAGTCTACTGAACTATTATATAAAAGGTAAAGTTCTTTTTTTTTTAGCATGTTCTTGTATAGCGCTGCTAGTTTTACGTAGCGCTTTACAGAGACATTTTGCAGACACAGGTCCCTGCCCCGTGGAGCTTACAATCTATGTTTTTGGTGCCTAAAGCACAGGGAGATAAAGTGACTTGCCCAAGGTCACAAGGAGCCAACACCGGAAATTGAACCAGGTTCCTCTGCTTCAAACTCAGTGCCGGTCAGTCTTGTCGTTACTCACTGAGACACTCCTTCTCCCTTCTTCCTAACATACTAAGCATTGTTACACATATCTCCTTCTCCTTAGAGAAAAGAGCCCCTATATTTTCCCTAAAGAGAAATGGAAATAAATAATGGCTCATCATAATTCTTACACCCAGTAAATGAGACTAATAATATGTGACGAAGCAAAGTGTGGTGGACCACTATGTATTTGTGCAGGCTAAAAGGCAACAGTACTTCAGTGCAGTTTTGAGGGTTCCACTTCTAAGAAGAAGTAACATTCAATTTGGAATGGCCTCAACAAGAACCTGGTTTAACACGGGTGTAGAGAAACATTGGAAACTGAAATATATTATAGCAGCAATCTTCCCTATTACCCTTTTCTTTTTTTATGGGATTGAAACTGCAGAGTCCTTCTGAGCTAACCTGTGCAATTGTCAGCTCCAGGTACTGCCTAGTTACTGAGATACTTACCGGTGAAGTTATCTGTATTCTTCCTGGTTTTTATAGGGGATTTAAAAGGCCGTCCAATAGAAAGCTGCAACTGATGACATTGCGGATTTCTATTGGTCTGAGATTTATCAGTCATTTTTCTTTTCCATGGATGGATATTTAAACACTGTAACTTCACTGTTTAAGTATTTCGGTAACCGGGAGGTCCCCAGAGCTGAGCCACCTTGTTCCCATCCTGTAAAAAACAAAATGAGAGGGGGAGGAGTAAAGAAACCAGTAAGTATGGTGAATTGCTGCTTTCGATTTAAAAAGATAATTAACAGAAATGTAAGGTCTGGAATTATAACATGTTATGTCAAGAGGTAAAGCACCAATTCTTTTGAAACTTTCTGATAAGATTTTATGTTAACACATTTGAAGCCACAGGGGGCTGCGATGCACTTCCATTTTGAAGTGTGTAAGAGATGTGTGCAGAGGTAAGCAATGGAGACCGCTTTTAAGGTGAAATTAAAATAAGGCTTTATTGCGCCTGTCCCTTGTAACACAGCAAAACATATGAAAACAACAAATGCCTAGACCTGTTTAAGGGCTAACTTATTACCCCAGTCCCGTTCTCCAGGGCTGGAGGGATAATCCCATTACCACCCTATTCCCCAAAGTCTCAAGAGATACCTTAAAGCAGGTGGCCCTTCATGTCAGTCTCTGGTAGGTTCCTGGGTCCCCTATGTCCAGGAATATAGGTCTTTGGGTATCTTGATTTCAGCAGAGCCTTTCTGCTCAAGACCTCTTTCCTCTTGTCAGCACCCTTGTGTACTGAGGAAAAAATCTCCCTTCCTGTCTCAGAGGCAGGATTTTTCTGACACCTCTAATCAGCCAGGTGCTGGTCAATTAACCAGCACACTGCTTGATTAGAGGCAAGTTTTCTGAACAGGGTAAGTCCCCTGTTATATACTTCCCCTGTTTATGGGAAGCTCGGGCTTGCCACGGGCAAAGCCCATCCTTCCACTCATTCGAGATATCTCAGTGACTTGAATGAGAGTGGATGGAGGAGGAGAAGAACCCTCAGTCCCGCTGGGATTGGAGCCCTTCCTCCAGTTTAGTAGTGTCTCCTCCAGAAGGTGCCTTAGATCAGCAGTCCTCAGTCGCTCAAGGAGAACTTTTTCCAAGTCCAGTCTTTCTACTGACCACGTGGTCATGAGCTTACCCCTGTGTCGGGCGCTCCTCTTTTTGTAGGCAGACTGTATGGCGACAGTCGCAGAGCGTTTATGCAAATCGCTTTCTCTCGCCATCTTTCCCATGTACTCCACTTTAGCACCAAATGTCCATTTCATGGTACCACAAGAGCGCCCAAGAACAGCCACTTGAGCCCTCAGTTCTTGAAGCTGTCTTCCTGCACTTTTCCCATTCAATGTAGTCGCCAGTTCAGCTTCTTTGGGATTGAGTTGCGATTCCAGCTCCATTTCCAGAGAATGTCCTATCTTTTCAGCTTCCTCAGCTAAGGATTCTTCTGGCTTTGATTCTGCACTCCTACCTCTGTTTGTTGCCTGTTGGGCGGTTGCAGGTTTGGCTAGTGCTTTCTTAGGTGGCTCAAACTTCGTAATCTTGTTTTGAAGGTGAGTGGTGCCCCCAGCTCTCACTGTACCCTTGTCCTCACGGGCCTTAATTACTGTGGGATACCGATGCTTGGGCAGAACCAATACATTTCCCGTATTGGAGGCATCTGTAAGTTACTGGTCTGCAGAGTCTCACTCTGTTTCTTGAGTGTTTCCTGCCATTCTCCTTTCAGGGTCTTTATTTCTTCCCTGTGCTTTCTCTGAGCTTGCTTCCACCTATCATTCATTATTTTGTGGAGCACTGTGAACTTCTTCGCTTGGGCCGCAGATACTCGTCTCAGTTTCTGGACCTTTTTGATCTCCCTCTTGTACCGAGTCACCTGGCCTCTAAGCTTAGCCTCTAGCGATGCTTTGGTGATGGTCAGGGTAACCTTCAGTTTATCATGCTGCTTTGTGAGGACACACTGGGTAATCAGACGTTCCTGCAGCACTTGTATTTCCTTAGCAGCCTGCAGATTTTCTTCCTGCAGAGTTTGCTGCTTCTCCTCGGCATTCTGGAGGTGTGTACACAGACCTTGCAGTTGGTTCTGCAGTCGGTGCTCTGCTTCAAACTTTTCATCCTGCAAAAGTGTCTTTATTTTTTCAAGCTCGTGCAGCTTTTCATTCTTTACATTGACGTGGTCTGTCAAATCAGAATTTTCTTCTTTTAGTCTTAAATTGTCTCTTTTTGCAGTCTCTGTAATATTCAGGGCCTCCTTGTAGTCCCCCTTCCATTTACGCACTTCGGCTTTGAGGCTCCTGGTCTCCTGGCGTGAGACTTCCATCTCTAGGTTGAGGGTCTGAAGCTCCTTCTGAGAGACTTTAAGATCCGTATTAAGACTGAGGATAGTTTTTTGAGAGATGTCCAGTTCCTTAGTGAGACTGTGAAGTTCCTTTTTAGAGACTTCCAGTTCTGTGTGGCAGCTGCCGATCTCGTGGTGTGAGGCATCCAGTGCTGTGCGGAGTGTATGAACCTCCTTCTGGGATACGTCCACCTTTGTCCGGACACTGTTGACCTCTTGTTGTGAGGCATTCAGTTCTAGACGAAGACTGTTAGCCTCTTGCTGAAAGACTGTAATCTCCTTCAGTGCCTCCTCATACTTCCGCTTCAGCTTAGCCATCTATTTTATCGGATTGGCTCTGCTTTTCCACCATGGTGGCATTAGTAATGTTTGCAGCATCTAGCTCAGACTTGAGATCGTCCAATTCTGTTCCAGATTCAGAGTACATTGCGAGAACAGTCTTCTGTAGCTCAGCATTATCTTCCCTCTCAAGTTTCAATTGTTCCCGGAGCAGATCACAGTCACGCCTGGCAATTTTCAGGGCTGGTCAAGGGATCGCCACTCATTGGTTCTGGCTCCGCTTCTCTGGTATGGTTGGTTGAGGGTTTCTCACTATTAGCACCGGACAGACACTTCTTTGGGGTACACGACTTCTGCCTTGGGCCCTCTGGATATTCGGTCACCCGCGGGACAAATTCTCCATTTTCTCTAGGCTGCAGGGCATCTTGGACCCCCTTTCTCTCCGCGGGATCTTCGGATGTGTCTGTTCCTTCCACGGTAAGTGAAGAACCGCTTTTCTTTTTCTTTTTCCGTCTTTTTGTTTTGGATGACTCCGTCCCATCAGGAATACTGAGGTCTCCGTCTTTATTTGAAACTTCAGCAGCTTCATTGTATACTCCAGGCTTTTCTTGCAGTTGCGTTAGCTGACAGAAATATTCGGTGATCTGCTGCACCAGCTCTTTCTCCTGCTGATCATATTCGTCATCATAGAGAGTGGTCTTTTCGGTTCGTACCGAGTTCAGGCACCCCCACCATTCTTGGGGTGTTCTGTGGGTGTGATTCAGTTCGGGTTCCCCGTAAGAGATGTCTTCCTCCTTATCGGACCGGAAGGGCCACTCTTCCGTGGGGTAGGGTTCATTACAGGAACGCCGCATCTTGTCCTCCATTTTGGGGCGACCAGGTATATTTTTCTTCGTGACCTCAGGAGGCGCTGCTGCAACTGTTATCACTATATTTCCTAGAACCCCAAATTGTGGTAGTCCTACAGGTGGGCCTATTTTGCTTGTAGAGGTCGCAGCTCTCACAGGCATCTCTGTACACTTTTTTTTCCCTTGGGTACGTTTTACAATATTAGCAGTGCTGTGCATGCATTCACTCATCGTCTGAATAACGCCTGAAGGGACACTGCTCCGTGTGGTGGGGTTCTTTACACCAGGAACACATTTTCTTCTCCATTTTTGCAGAGTCTGTATTTGACTTCAGCTGGGTGGCCATTTTAAATTCCCAGAATTAGTACCTTGCGTCAGTCACCGTCTGTAAAAGTTTCCCTGCTTCAGCACAGTCTTGCATCAATTTTCACACTTTTCTGCATGTACGCCATTCACAGCTGTTAGTCCTATGCGGTGTGGTAGCCTTTACTTCCAGAATCAGTACCGCCTGTATTCACTGCTTCAGCGCAAATTTATTTTTTATTTTTTAAAGAAAACAACAAAGCCTAGCTCCTCTGGAGCGCTAACTCACTTCTTGAACCCCGACTACGGCTGGAAGGCAAAGCCCCTTTTTCAACAACCATATTACACATTATTGTGATAGGCAAGTAAGGTTTACCTGCTTCAGCAGTCTCTCTCTCCTCTTGGGATTGGGGAAAAGAGTCCATTTGTGGTTTTGTGGCTTTCTTCAGTGCAGTGCAGATTTCCTGCCTGGATGTGTATCCCTTTAATTCTGGTTTCTGCTGCATGTGATTCTTTGCTATGTTGCTCAGGCTGTTTGCAGGAACTATTCAGGCAAAAGCACAAAGAAAGTCACAGGCAGTCCTCGGGGCCCCTTTGAACTTCAAGGGCCACCTCTCATCCCAACTTCTGACACCATATGTAAGAGATGTGTGCAGAGGTAAGCAATGGAGACCGCTTTTAAGGTGAAATTAAAATAAGGCTTTATTGCGCCTGTCCCTTTTAACACAGCAAAACATATGAAAACAACAAACGCCTATCCCTGTTTATGGGCTAACTTATTACCCCAGTCCCGTTCTCCAGGGCTGGAGGGATAATCCCATTACCACCCTATTCCCCAAAGTCTCAAGAGATACCTTAAAGCAGGTGGCCCTTCTTGTCAGTCTCTGGTAGGTTCCTGGGTCCCCTGTGTCCAGGAATATAGGTCTTTGGGTGTCTTGATCTCAGCAGAGCCTTTCTGCTCAAGACCTCTTTCCTCTTGTCAGCACCCTTGTGTACTGAGGAAAAAATCTCCCTTCCTGTCTCAGAGGCAGGCTTTTTCTGACACCTCTAATCAGCCAGGTGCTGGTCAATTAACCAGCACACTGCTTGATTAGAGGCAAGTTTTCTGAACAGGGTAAGTTCCCTGTTACAATGTGCATTTGCATTGTAAGACCCTCTGGCACCACTGGAGTTAACACTTTTCTTGTCAAGATTACCAGCGACTCCACTAACTATGGAAATGGTTTTTGTTTTTTCAACATCTTTTGATGATGTTTTCCTACGGAAAACCCATATTGTGTTCAATGTATAACAAAATGTACAGAGTTTAACTAAATGTGTTTTTTTTTAATTTAATACTGACTTGATTTACGATCTAATAATATCAAAACAATTAAAAATTAATTGTGATACATAGGTGTTTTGTACAATTCTAATGAAGCATGACAGAAGTCTGAGAAAAGTAGTGTTGATTATGTAATAGTAATGAGATCATAAATGGACAGTGAGTGCTCTAATTATTGCTAATTAGATTGTAAGCTCTTCAGAGCAGTGACTCCTTTTCCCAAATGTTACTTTTGTCTGAAGCACTTCTTCCCATTATGTGTTATTTATGATTGTCACGTGTATTACTGCGGTGAAGCGCTATCTATGTACATTAATGGCGCTATATAAATAAAGACAGACATACATACATTGCTGATTATTACTTTAGAGGCAAGTTATGGCATTAATAACACATCAATATTAAACACTAGTGTCAATAATTGTCATAAATCTTTCACACTTAAGAAAAGTTGCAAAATCACAACTTGTTAGGAAGAAGTTAAAAAGCAGTATTTTTCTTTACTCCTGGCAACTAATTGCAGTCTTGGCCAATCAGAACCTCGTAATTCCTGTTTTTTAAGACCTCTCACATACAGATGCAGCCACCAATATTAGATCACTTGCTTTGGAAAATGTGGGGCAATCTCACTGTAAATGCCTCAACATTTCTGTGAGATTCCTAATGCCCATCGGACTAACACAGCAGGGGTCCCTGCAGTCCCATTAAAACTGAATGGCCATTAGGAATCTCACAGATATGTTGAGGCATTTACTGGGAGATGCCTTCGTTTTTACCCAGGCAAGTGATCGGATACTGGTGGCTGCATCTGTACATCAGCAATAGCCAGTGGATATCCATGGTAATGAATGGCAGAGTGAGGTTATAACGTGTACAGAATGGAATCTTCTGAGCACAGTTCCATTGATTGTCCTCTGCGTCCATTGCCTAGAACATAAAACTATCATAAAGTAGAGCCAAGTAGTGCTGGGAAAGGTGGAAAAATAACATAATTCATTTTTAAATAAAAAAAATTGATGATGGAGATGAACTCTTTTCTCTGGGGGCCAGCAGTATATACCAGAGCTATGCATGTTAAACAATAAAATGATTGATGCGAAAACCACTGACAAACATCTTTCTGCTTCTAGCTATCACACTCTAGTGTACGTCTTCACCTGCAGTCGCATTCTTTCTTTTGGCCGGGGATCTCAAAGGCAACTAGACAATGCTGCCTCCGCTGACCAAGCCCAACTGCAGCAGCAGTCATGGACATTTGATATCAGCACCCTGTTTTCCTCAGAAGGTACAATCCATATTTAATTACAGTTATAATTGTGGTATTTCATGTCATATACAGTATGTCAACGGCCAATCATGTAGGATTCGTGCAGCCAAAAAATACATTTTAATTGGAAAATACTGATCTCAAACAGTGAGACCCTGATGAAGTCAGTGACACCACTGGTTAAAAGAAATAACAAAGACTCACTCTAAATAAATGAGTTACTAAAGTCTGTAAGACCAGACTGGTCGTTCATATATTTTTGGTTTTCTTCTTGAGTGGGACATCAAAAAGATGACTGTGCCATTAAAGCATTAAAGAACTTTGAGAAAAGTGAGAAATTAGTATTAACACACATTTACTTTAGCTTTCTTGTTGTTTTGTGAGCTCACCTCACCCATGACACTACATTAACGCAGGTTTTTGAAGATGTTCCTATGAGTGTTTATGATGCTGATTTAGAGGTAAATTGTATACAAGCCAAGCGGTTGTACAGGCCGTTGTCAGGCAAATATTTCAATAGACATCTATGGGGACTTTCGTCCGGAAATAGCCCAAACAGCCTCTTTGTATATATAGCCCTTCGTAGCCGACAGTTCTGCACGGTTTAATAATATATTGTTCCAAACCTTGACAATCAAGTTAAGATAAATGTCTCTTATTCCAAAAGAGCCCTGGAGGTAGGAGCTTACTTTTTCCACAAAACAAGTCACAGATTATTTTGGAAATACAGACCATATTTGTTATTTTTTTTTTTGTGGATCAAAGAAAAAAAAATAAAGTTTTTTATTTGATTTATTTTTGTTAATTAGAACCCATTTTGCATTGTTTATGATGTAAAAGAATCTGTAGCAAATTGTGCAGAATTTGGTACATTACGGTTGTGTTATTTAGTTGTGGCTAAAACAGGTCACTTTATTTATCTAAAGATAATCTGCTATTATTTCAGACTCGCTGGATATTCATGTGAAACGGATTTTTGCTGGAAATCACGTCAGTTTTGCCACTTCTTCTCGTCAGTCCCAGGTCTAAATGTCCAGTATTATTATTATTGATTGCATTTTTTGCACACGTTTTATTGTGTTACAAATGTTAAATATTATTCATGCTTATGTTTTTTAATTAATATTATTAATTGCTACGAAATAATGTTAAACCTAAACTCGAAAAATAATGCATGCCCATGGAATATTAATTTATTTGCAAATGGTCTAATATCCCTTATATCTTCCACTGAAAAATATCTTCTTTTGTCGCTAGACATGCAGCTGGTGATAATTTACATGGAGTGAAAAGGTGGTTTAATTGTAATGACCTTTGTATCGGGCAAACTTGGTTGGAATTCCTGTGCTATGTCTATGTCTCAGGCAGCAACAATTATATTGGAAGCTACATGTGTATTTACAGTTCCACGTACACTGTTGTGTCGTACAGCAAGGACATATTAGTATTATAATTTGATCATTGACAAACAAGAAGGGGATTGCTGACTGCTACCTAGAATTTCAATCATAAACGGGTGATCGCTATTAACCCTTTCGCTGCACGGGGCCTGCCACACAAGGGTTAATTGGGCGTAGAAGTTATCAGGATATAAATCATATTTACTGCATACAACATTAAGTGTGCTGCTTCTCTTAACACCCCCCTCTCCCCTCCCCCCCCCCCATCAGCCAAGCAACTATGCTGTAATCTCAGGTAAATAATTATGCTTTAATAAAGTGAAAAGTAAAAAAGGAACCGTTTGCAAGAACAAAATTGGACCACTGAAGTTTAGAATGGGTGACGATCATAAAAATGATCCATGTCATTGTCTTGTTTCTTCCAAATGCCCCCCATCCCATCCTCATGCCACTATATTATAGAATTCGAAAGGTTCCCATATATTGATGTTTGCCGGCAAAGGTAGACATAGGGGCCTATTCTCGAAGCGCCGAAGTTGTGAATACCAAACAGCGCTGTTTGGCATATACAGAAGTAGCGCAATGACATGTGGGAAACAAACCCTATTCACTATTGCAAATCGGAAATCTTCTAAAACAGTTGGTGCGTGAGATTTTCTAAGGGGGGGGCGCTGCAGTTACAGAGGCCCCGCGCTCTTCCCCAAGGCATTTAAATTAAATGCCGGGGGGAGGGGGTCTCGTGAGGCCTCTGTAACTTCTTTAACATTGTCTCCGGTGACGAGTCGCCGTGGCAAGACGCTGCGGAGTCCCGTGATGAAACTTGACGTCACATGACCCCGCGGTGTCATTTGACGCCGGAGACAAGGTAAGGAGGGGGTCGCGAGCAGGGGGGGAGAAGCACATCTTCTAAACGTCTAAAATGAAGTGACAAACCGCATGCATGGTTTAACAGCCAAAATGCCCGGATTGTACTTGCCTTTGACCAGAGGTGGAATGACCAGAGGTGGTGCGAAATCCACCCCCAGTCTGACTTTTGGGTTTTGCTCTCTCAGCCAAACCCATATTTCAGGCTTTGTATGTAACTCACAATATCAATTTCCCCACCCTTGAGGTCCGTGAAATAAATGCGAGGATTTTAGAAGCGGTTTCCATAACGGAGCTATGAGAATTGCTGATTTTGTAAAAAAATTAATAAATAAATGCTAGTTTGAGGCTTTTTTGACAAACCGATCGGATTGCCAGCGCCTTAGTAAAACCCCTTCTAAAAAGTCTTTTAGACACGGTTTGGTTATGTAATAAAGGCTTACAGAATAGAAAAACATGCCATTCCGATCGGAAAGGGCTGTTTAGAAGCGGTTTGACATACTTCAGAACTATGAGAATAGCCCCATAGTCTTTGACTTCTGGTTCTATTCCCATTTATTACAATCTTTATATAGTTGACACATCACTTTGGTGTTACTGAGATTCAGATGAAGGCCCACCTTCTTACTTGCATTGGTTTGTTCTCTGATCTGTTGCTGGAGGTCTTCTGGACTTGTGGCAAAATAACAATGTCATCTGCACTATGTAGGTATGACAAGTATTCACAATGGATTTAGATTGTTTTTTTCTTCCAAATCAATGGCTTGTACAATTATTCAAGTGTTGCTGTGAAAATCTTTGGGGGCATTCTCGTAATTATACCATCCATGTACACTTCGTCAACACTTTGTCTTCTTAATGATGTTGGCAGAAACCAACGCTTTTTCATCATCTACAAATACTAAAATGAGTGGGAAATCATATTCATTTCTTTGGGAAATCTTCAAATTCTTGTACAACTTAGATAGGGTCCTTTGTATCCACTGCTAAATCCTGCTTGTTCTCTTGGCCGGGCAAAGTCCAGGCTCTGTTGCAGACGATTAGTGAGTATCTTTGCAAAAATGAGAAGTAGACTGTGGTCTGCAGTCATTGAGATTTTTGTCTCCTTACTTGTGGATGAGGATAACTCTGGCATTGCGCCATTGTTCTGGCATTTCTCTCTTCTTCAAGCAGCACGTAAACATTTTTGCAAGGATTTTCTCTACTTTTCCCCCCAGCTTCTTTCAATATTTCAGTTGTAATTCCATCTTTACCAGGGGCCTTCTCATTGTACATAGATTATATTGCCTTTGCGCCTTGTCTTCTGTAAGAACACATAGTACATCTTGCGGCTTCTTCTCGCTCTTCTTCTGCTGGATTTTACCCGGTGTTACCTGTGCTCTTGTACAATCTATTGTAAAAGTCCTCAACTGTTTTTACAAACACAGTATTTAATTGTTGAGATATATCTATATATATATATATATATAGTGTATCTGCAGAGATACACTGATCTCTTCTTCCGGCGGTGTTACATTGTAATATATATATAACATTATATATATATGTTATATATATATTACAATGTAACCCGCGCGAAGAAGAGATCAGTGTATCTCGAAAGCTCGCACAAATAAAAGCATTTCAGTTAGCCCAGAATGGTTCGTCTATTTATTTTTGATATATATATTATATATATATATATATATATATATATATACACACACATATTTATAATATATTTATTTTTTATTTGTAGCACTCTGAAAGAACTTTGACAGACAGCTTGCCAAAAATCAGCAGACTTGACAAGACCATAATAAAAAAATGGATGAAAGCATATACTGGAAGTGATGAGTTTCAGAAAGCTAAGAGGTAAATACATGTCAATTTTGACTAAATGATGCGATTCCATGAGATACCTTTCCGGCGCTGGAAGACACATTACTTCCCATTCAAGGGGACTGGCACTGGAATGTATCTTACTGATTACTACCGTTTTGTGACTATGTCCCCAAAATCCTAAATTGGTTATAGCTGAGTTCTGCAAAATGTAGGTTGGTTCTTCCAGTGGGTTCTAAGACTTCCCTTAATGTAAAGAACCATTGATCATATCTACATTTGCCTTAAGCTGAGAGAAAATATTATTGGGGTTTGTAAGTCTTTTCTTATATAATTCACAATCTTAGAGAGAAAGACCACTTTCTCCTCTAAAGCCCATATGTATTCTCCCACAATACATGATATAACAAAAACAGAAATGCCAAATAACTGGAAGTAAATGTCCTATACTGGCTTTCAAGTCTTCTCCAGTCTCTAAACCAAGTATTTTTCAAAATGGATTCCGCGGGTATCCCTAAAAGGTTCTCTGTATTTTCAGGTCATTTGAAAATGGTACCAAATACAGAAGAATGTTCAATGCATGCGATCTCAGACATGCTAATAGAGATGGTTGGGGTTCTTTACAATGCATCTGATCTCAGACGCACTATTAGAGAGGGTTGGGGTTCCTTACATTGAATCTAATCTCAGACGCGCTATTACAGAGGGTTGCGGTTCCTTACAATGCATCTAATCTCAGACACGCTATTAGAGAGGGTTGGGGTTCGTTACGATGCATCTTATCTGAAACGTGTTATTAGAGAGGGTTGGGGTTCTGCAGAATTTCACAATATAATTATAGGGTTCCTTAACCAAAAAAGGTTGGAAACCACCCGATGTAAAGTGTCACACAGTATGTAAACTGAAGTCTGCAGAGATATAGATAGTGGAGGTAATCATGGGCACTTTTTATACACAGCTCCCACAGTTGCTTTTAAACAGCAATCACCTTAAAACTTCAGCTTACTGCATACACCGATAGCCAGACTTGGCTCAGGGAAACACTGACACCGCAGTCACATAAGTACAGCTATTTCCCCCTTTTGGTCTCATTGTTCACATCTGCATGTCCATGCCCAAAATATCAGGAATTAAAGTTTAAACACTGTGTGACGTGAGTTTAAAATAACATGTATGGGACATGTAAATACACTTCTAAGCGTAAAACAATTCTGAGTAGGTGAGAATGTACCATTACCGGATGACTACAAGATAAATACCTAGTGTTACATAGACCCCTAAGTAAAACATATTTTTCTTTTTGTAGGGAAATAAGCACAATTTTTTCCTCTGCTGCATGCCTAACTGCAAGTTTTATAAAGCACAGGTAAGTCCAAGAGTCATCAAAGCTAAAGAAGACTTGGTTTTATATTGACATTTATTTTTCCAGAGTAGAAAACACCATGGCTACCAGTAAGTAGAAAAATACTTTTATTAAAAAATGATTGTTATCTGCTCCCTAGCACTTAAGAGAGCGTATCACTGCCGAAACGTGCTTCTTCCATAAACCTACGGTATGTATCAAGTGACGCAAACTGGAGCTTTGCTACAAGCACAGGTGCACATTGCATCATTTTAGGTTTATCAAAGGGCTTTGCTCCAATGTTGCTCCACTCTGCACAGATCAAAATTGTTGCTGCGTTTATTTATTTATTTTTGGGATAAAATTGCCTCTGCTTGATACATGTCCTGCTATTTTTGAGAGTTGGGATTGGAACACAGTGCCCCTGTTCAATACGCTGCAAACTTCGGGAAAGAACAGCTGCTGCCCTCTAGTAGCCTCATGCAGAAGAATGTATATCTGGTGGAGTGCTGCTGTTCCTGTTTCCCGATGCTTGCCTGTTTTCCTGGCTGGTGGACTTGATACTGATTTGCAGCCGTTGCAGTATTATCAACAGTATTGTGTGTTCTTTTTTTTGAAGTGAAACTTCTTTAGTGGCACCTCATTTGTAATGGGACAAAAATGGATTGTGGAGACAGAAAATGGAACGGATGTGACGTCAGTGCTGGCAGTTGAGGCCGGGCTGTGTTCTGCCCGCTCCAAAAATCACATGCGGCGGCGATAGCCGCCGGCGCCGCTCCTAACGGCCGCCGTTCCCTGCCCGCTGCCATGCCGCCGCGTCATGCCAGCTTCTCTTCCGCCCACTCTACCGGCTGAGCAATGATTGGCTGCGGCCTCAGGTTAAACTGCGCATGCGCCACTGGGCTCACGACAGGCAGCAAGGGGCTGCTCAGCTGCCGCTAAGCTCTGTGCGGCTATAGTCCGGCACCGCCATTCCCCCCACACTGTGCCCTGTCGCCTCCTGCTCCGGTAACGGGGAGTGGGGGGGTTTGAGCGCGCCGCCGGGGGGGGTTTGAGCGCGCCGCCGGGGGGAGTTTGAGCGTGCCGCCGGGGGGAGTTTGAGGCGCCGCCGGGGGGGAGTTTGAGCGTGACGCCGCCGGGGAGTTGACGCGTGCGCGGGGGAGTTTTTTGAGCGCGCGCCGCGGGGGGAGGGGGTTGTTTGAGCGCAGCCGCGGAGTCGGCGCGGGGAGAGTTTGTGCCCGCCGCCCGGGGGGAGTTTTGACGCGCGCCGAGACGGGGGGAGTTTGAGCCTGCCGCGGGGGGAGTGTTTGAGCGTGCCACCGGGGGAGTTTGAGCCGTGCCACCGGGGGGATTGAGGCGCCGCGGGGGGGAGTTTGAGCCCGCGCCGGGGGGAGTTTGTGCGCGCTGGGGGGGAGTTTGTGCGCGACTTTGTGGCGGGGGGTTGAGCAGCGCGCCGCCGGGGGGGTGTGGGTGGTCTGCTCAGGAGACTCAGACTAAGCCCCCCGGGTCTGCAGCTCCACCGGGGGTGGGGGGAGTCAGGAGAGAGGGGGCGCACACACGCACGCTCTGAAGCACGCACACTTGCACACACACACTCTGATGCACGCACGCACACTCTGACGCACGCACACTCTTACATACGCACGCACACTCTGACGCATGCACACTCTGATGCACGCACACTCTGACGCATGCACTCACACTCTGACGCACGCACGCAAACTCTGACGCATGCACACACTGACACGCACACACTCTGACACACGCACGCACACTCTGACGCACGCACACACTGACACGCACACACTCTGACACACGCACGCACACTCTGACGCACGCACACACACGCACGCACGCACACACGCACGCACGCACACTGACACACACACACCCCAGTGATGCACCGAACACCGCCCCTGAATGATGTGCCTATTCTTCCCCCCTTCCCCTCCCATGTGAGCTCCCCCACCCGCTCAACATCCATGATGCCGGTACTGCTACCAATAAACATGACCCTGCCAATCAAATTTACTCATGCTCTAAGCAGTAATAATATTGTTGTTACTTTATATGTTGCTGACAACACACAAAGAAGTTTCACTTACTATGCGCGTGCCCAGCACACTCAGCTTTTTTTTTCTTCTTCTGGACAGTATACTGTAAAGCCAGCGTCTCTTTACTTGGAAATATTTGAGCTCCAATCAATGATCACACGTAATGGAAAACTGGCATAACAGTATTGAATAGTGGCCTTATGGGTGTATGACCCTTCAATATACTGTGAAGCTGCTTCCCTGCGATGGAGAAGATTCATTTATATGGAGCCCAAATCTTCTCCAGCACGAGGAAGCTGCATCACAGCATATTGAATATGGGGCCTATATGTCATCATATCACGCCTGCAAAACCGTGACAATTTAGGGTAAAATTCAGCTGCTTTCAATTAGATTTATTTTCATGTACAGATCTGGTGCTCAGGTTCTCCGTGTGTTTTAATGTGGTCAGAAGCATAAGTAGTACAAACGCTTTATTTTTTTAATAATTAAGAAAGGAAGTTGTGTTTGTGATAAACTGCTGGGATTCAGGATAGTCACCTTTCCATATCTATGTAATGATTACGGTTTGCAACCAGGGTCTATTTTGGGACTAATATAAGTGCCTTTGTTCAGTGAAAGTTGGAAAGGAATATGTCATGCACCCGCTGCCCAAGAAACACATTTAAAGCCATGTTTACTAAGCAGCCCTACTCCATAAAACACCACCCAGCACGGATTATTAAATGTGGCCCTCTAAAGCCAATTCAACATGCCTGGTGTCTAGAAGCTGTCTCATGGAGTAACACCACTTCATAAATATAACTCTTTATGGGCCATTCACTTGAGTGGGCTGTGTGGTGTCTTCCAGCATAGGTGATGTCTTATGGAGCAGCACTTCTCAATTATACCAAAAACTGCAGCGCTGCAGAGCGATCCGGTGATGTCATCGTAGCCGTGGTACAAGTGCACGTGCTGAAGAGATTTGTAGCGCTACAGCAGGGAGACATGCACAGTCCTTCACTTCCTGGTTTGTGGAAGATGCACTGTGATTGGCCATGCAAGTCACGTGATGCGGCCGTAGTGTGAAGAAAACAAAATCTCAAATCTCCTCAAGAGACAAACGCTCTGCAGTATGTAGCGCCGCTTACGTCGCACTTGGTATGTGCACTCTTCATGGTTTTGTTTCATTTGTTTTCATGCGGTGTCACCGGATCGCTTTGCAGCTCTGCAGTTTGTGGTATAATTGAGGCCTTATACATCTGGCCTTTAATCTGCATATACTTTCATACACAAATCATGACTGAAAGGTGCATGTAGCCAAGTGAAACTGTGACTATACACAGGGCATTAGGAGAACGGTAAGAGCTTTCCTAAAGGTAATGCTTACTAATGACTGTGTAACGTTTTCAGCCCTTCCATGCCCCTCCAAGTAACTTCTCCAACAGTTGACCTTGAAGTTGCAAGCAATTTATTTGCAGAGCTGAACAAAGACAACCGGTTTTATGCAGTTGTAAGTAATTGTGCTGTTTGGGGGAAGGAATGTGGTTAAAAAAATATATGTATATCGGGGTGCTTGATATTTTATGGGTTACTGCCAACACCTAATATCACAAATTGCAAATGGTGGATTATTACCTTTCTCCTCTCATCAATAAACATATGATAGATACAATCCCGTCACTATTCTGCAATGTGTTGTACAGGCAGTCCTCGGTTATCCGACACAATGCGTTACTCAAAATGGCGTTGTAAAGTGAAACGTTGTAAAGCGAAACACGTTTTCCCATAGGAACACTGTTTAAAAGAAAGGTTCCGTTCCTGAAGGCATTTTTAACACTAAAATACACCAAATATTTTATGCAGGCAATAAGATATGCAGCACACACATAAATATAATATGTGTATATACTTTATTGATATCTCTCCTCTCCCCTCCTCCCTCCCTATCTATCTCTCGTCTCCTCTTCTCTTCTCTCGTCTACTCATTCTATCTTATATACGCTCTTACGACGCTTTGCAACGTTGTTTATGTGAATTGTATATATATATACACACATCACAACGTTGCAAAGCGTCGTAAGAGAGTTGATAAGCCATTTGGCATTGGTAAAAATGAATATAGGTATGCATTGCATAGCGTTGGATAAGCCATTCGTTGTAAAGCGAAGCGTTGTAAAACGAGGACAACCTGTATATCATATAGATTAATAGAAGCTTGATGGTTAACATGTTCTGGGTGTCAACAATGATTGACCCCAAGACATCGTCACTACTACGTCATGGGGATTGGCACTATTTGAGTCCTATGACGTAGTGACTATGTCATCCTCAAAGGGCTTGGTTTTTGCCATGTTCAATTGCGTCCTGCATTCCTACGTGAGAAAACTTAACAAAAGCCCTCCTCCTCCAGTTTCCCAGATAATGGCTGACGCGGTCACGTGACTGCTATTGAAATTGGTCACGTTACCGCACGTGCTGGAGGGGCCTTGGCACTCAAAGGGAGTGCAGTTGATGCCAGGTGCATTGATCGCACTTCTTTCTGAAATCCAATTTTCCGTTTGGATTATTGTAAAAAAAAAAAAAAAATATTTGCTGATCCTCTTAAATTGTGAATTTCCAAAAAAATAATTAAATTCTGCAGCTGATAGTTTATATTGTGTGATAATTATTATTGTGCTGTTTGGATCAACATTTGCAGAGCTATTAAATACATTCTAAACGAATAAACAATTATTAAAAGTGATGGTGAAGGTGTTACAAACATAATGAATTGTCTGCACCTTGCTGCAACTGTGATATACAGTATGTTACTAATATGGCTTTAAAAGATGCACAAATGCAACAACAGAGGGATGCAGGGACGTGCAAAAATATCCGGACACTGTGAAGAGTCTCACATGGAACATGTTTCTCTGGTTATGTTTCCAGGTGTGTTCCAGTTTGACAAAGGGTCTAATTCCTGAACTCCAGTCCCTCCCACTGCTGCGCGAGCCTCTTTCTATATTCCTTGTGCTCCCAGAATGCTCCTTGATGCATGACCCAGACAAATGCCTGTCATTGGTCATTCCGTTTGCTAATGCCGTCAACAATCTGAGTGAAAATGCCTTGAAAATAATGGGTAACATTTTACTTTACTTGCTTTTCAACCCGATCATGTTGAAGTGAAAGTGCCTCTGCTTTGCCGCCAGAGGCCTTGTATCTAGACAGGTGTGAAAGTTTTGCCCGCTTTCTTGAAACTAGCGAATATTGAACTTTAATACAAATTGGCAATGAGAGAGACAGTCGGTAACCTGTCTCTGCTTTATAATGTTGGCTTACACATGCTACTTCTTGTGAGATCTGGGACAAAGACAAATTGTGTCAACATCCAGTAGATGAATTATCAATCTCTCCATCTGCTAGTAGCCAAGATTTTAGCTGCAGCGAGACCAAACCAAAGCATAATTTACAAGATCCATTAGTTAGAGCTACCGTATCCTTGAAGCCTGACACATGTACTGTACATATCAATTTCTATTTAAAGCAGTTAACTTTGGCTCTCAAGGGATCAACTTTGTAGAACATAGTAACATAGTTACATAATAGAAAAATTAAATAGTGAAAAAAGACATGCGTCTATCAAGTTCAGCCTATGCTAAATTTAGAATTTAGATGACAGATACTTTATGTAATATTTTATATTGTATTACAATGGACTTAATGGGTTTATTTATATTTTGTAGTGCACGTATGCTTTTTTTTAAAAAATTTTATGCACTTATGGGTATCATTGTTTTGTTTATTTATTTGGTGTTCTACTGTTTTTCTTATCTTTTTCTTAATGTTATTTTGTATTATTCAAATGAAACAAATAAAATCAACAAATGATGGGTATTCGTGCATATTCACTGCCTTCTTGTCATTCCCCAGCGACATTGTGGTCATCCTTGCAAGCATCCTCCCTGTTCAAGCAAATTCAGATGCTTAAAAAAGCTGTGCTGTTGTCTGTACTTTGTGGGGACGTCATTGGACAATCCAGTATAAAAAATCTCTTAGAAATGCTAAAGAAGCTGTACAAGGTGAGCATGGAAGTGTTGAAGGAACTCAGCCTGGTGCAAAGCAATGCTTGTATTTTACTCATATCCCAGAGTATTGCTTAAACCAGGGGTGCGGAAACTGGGGGGAAGGGGGCGTGAGATTTTCTAGGGGGGGGGGGGGGGGGCAGCGCTTACAGAGGCGCCGCACTCTTCCCACAACCTTTGGCTTAAATGCTTGGGGAGCACACGAGGCCTCTGTAACTCCCTCTTACCTGCTCTCAGCCGGCTTCTGGCAATGCATCGCCATGGCAACACGACGTCACATGATATGGTGACGTCAAATGACGCCGCCGATGCAGGAGAGAAGGTAAGAGAGGGCATGAGTAGGGGGGGGTGCAAAGAAAAAAGTTTGCGCACCCCTGGCTTATCCCATGTAAAAGAGAGAACTCTTGAAAGCTTGTCCTAAAATATCAATTGTTAGGCGATACATTTTTTAATTAGACTAATACTGAAGTACTTTTTTTTTTTTTTTGCACTATTGCAACTGAACTAACACGGGTACATCAATTTAATTTGTGGTTAAATACATAACTCTTGTAAACCTATGTATGTATTATTTAAATTTTGGACAGTGGGGGTAACTATACGATTTAAGGCTGACTACATGTAAATGAAACCAGTGTTAATGTGTACTGCATACTGACCAACATCTGAAAAACTAATTTGAGGGAGATTTTGTAAGAATATGGGGCAAATCTCTTCAGCTTCCATTGACTTGGACTGGGATCATTTGTTTTATTTCAAGGAAAAAGTGAAAAGATATACATTTTTCATCAAATTAGAAGGAATTCTCCCAAATAGGAAGAGTTGCCCAGTTTGCTGTTGTAGTTTTGGCCAAACTATTTCAGTTTTGGTTTAGAAGACTTTGGGCGTAATTCAGAATACAGTAGTCCAAAGTGGCTGTTTAGGCAATTTTCGGACGAAAACTACAGGATCTAAAGAGATCCTATGCATACAGGCTACCTTCTATATACAGCTAAAGCACACTCAAATCGTAATGTTTCCATCAACAGTGTCATTCTATCAAAGGGTCTTATCATTGGACCAATAAAATGAATTCTTAGTTTCAAACTAAGATTTGATGTATGAAGGAAAATGACGGGATACGTAGCAGAAAGAGAGAAAGAATGAACGGAGTAAGAAAACAAAGGGATATAAACGCAGAAAAGATTTGAGTTGCAGAAAAGAGAAAAGTGGAGAAACACAAAGATGCAGAAATGCAAAATACAGAGAAGAAATAAAGAAATACATTGAAGTTTAGCAAAAACACAGGATGCATTGTTGTGCAGTGGCAGCAAAAATAAGACATTTCTTCGCCTTTTCGATATACTGTAGTGAGGAGGCGGCAGTGCAAAATGTGCAGCCAGGGAACTTGCTGAAAAAATAAGGACACATTTAGTACCATCAAGCCTCATACCGAAATGAAGGCCGATAACTCAGAACAGGCCATTTGTCAAGGGTCTCTGTGCCAAGATGTCAGCCGGGTGCACCTACTTTATTTATCTATCTATTTCAGGATTTTTATATTGTGTAAACAGACACAAAAAAAAGCAGCGCTGAACCAGTGTACTACTAGTGTAAAATGTACTGGTGAATTATGAGAATGTTATTACAATATAGAGTGTGTGGTATAGAAAGTGATCATATAAATTATATTGACAATCTAATGACTGGAAATAATGAGTGATATCAGTGCATTATACATAAAACAAAGAGAACAATGTCCCACATCAGTTCCAATAAAGTTCGCTGAACAAGAAATCCGATTCCAGAAGATGACCCTTATGGAGAACGCTGCAGCTTCTAAGTAATGTAGCCAAACCACATAAATACCTAAAAAGAGAAAAGAGAGAGAAGTGCAAGCTCCATAGCATAACTCTGTAGCAAATTTATTGAATAATTAAAAAGAGACGGTCTGAAGAACCTGCACTCACAAGGGGAGAATAGAATCAGGCAATTTAGAGAATGTATCGCTGCACGAGTGACTTCACCAAAACGGAATTGAAAGCTGGTACAGCTGGATCCACGGGGAGTTAAACATCTGGTTCCATGAGAGCTGGCCTCAGAGGAGATCCGCCTCAGATGGTATCGAGCCGTAGGGGAAAACCTCAGCGCCCTCCATAACAGTAGCCTGCAGCTGGCATCCGTGGTTGTATTGGCTGCAATCAGCTGTTGCCGTAAAGAGACAGATCCAACATCCAAACATTAGCTCCGTCTCTCTCTGGTGACATCAGTCACATCTGCAAACATCCCGACGCGTTTCGTCATTTGAGTGACTTCCTCAGGGAGATCTTCATTTTGGTGATGTCATCTGTGCAGAGATGTGTTTTCTAAATTGCCAGATTTTATTCTTCCCTTGTGAGTGCAGGTTCTTCAGACCGTCTATCTTTAATTATTCAATAAATTGCTACAGAACTTGCGCTTCTCTCTCTTTTCTCTTTTTATATTTGTTTGCTTTATACTGCATGATATTTGTATCATATTACCACTATTTTGAATTCTTGTTATGCATAGTGTGGCAGGACGGCCTCGCAGTAGGGTCAGTAAGAGTCCCAAACAGAGGCTAAAGCTTTTACCTTCAGTGGTTTATTTTCCACAATCAAATAAACATTAGGCACTCTGTCCCTTTAAGGAAAACAAATCATAAAATAAAACTCTACTCCCTTAGGAGACTAACTATAAATAGGTCCCTAGCTATTCCCTGGGTAGCTAGCCTACGTCCAGGTTAAACAAGATTGTACAGTGGAAAAATATAATGTTCTTAACTGTATTTGGGGAGTTTTGTCCTTAGATAGAGTCCATGTAATCCCTTCTGGATATTGCAACAGCAGCTTTAGTTCTCTCTGCAGGGTTGGAAGACTGGTCCCTATTAGACAGGGCTGTATCCAGCAGGCTTGTCACTGCTTGTGGCAATCCTCTGTCTGGGGGAGTAGAGCCTCCGGCATACTTCCTGGTTGGGAAAAATATCTCTACTTAGGAGAGGAGCGGCTCAGTGAGTAAAGACACTGACTCTGGCACAGAGCAGGGGAACCTTGTTCAATTCCCAGTGTTGGCTCCTTGTGATCTTGGGCAAGTCACTTTATCTCCCTGTGCATCAGGCACCAAAAACATAGATTGTAAGCTCCACGGGGCAAGGACTGTGTCTGCAAAATGTCTCTACATAAAACTAACAGCACTATACAAGGACAAACAATTATTATTACTTCCTGCTCGGTCTGGCACCTTATACAGCTGACTTAACTCATCCCTGATTGCCCAGGTAGCTCTGACTGGGTTAACCCTCTGACTGCTGGTCCCAGTTGTCAATGATATGTTTCCCAGACATAATGATCAGCACGACTTCACCCTGTCACACACAGTGATACTTTTCCAATACAACTTCCTAGTTTTGATAGTATTGTAATTATTTCAGCCGCTACATTTGTCTCAACTGCTATTTTTTTATCTACGTCCGGGAACTTGTTACCTTAGTACCATTATATTGTCAAAGTTTCCTACAACATTGTCTGCAGCAGCACTGCATAATCTGACAGCAAATGGGTTGCATTTAATATTATTTTGGTTTAATTCCTAGCAGTGGAGAGAATGAAATAACGTGACCAACCACAATTCTGTTAACTATTTTCTGCTCTTCTATGCTATAGGTAAACATGAAGGCCAACTGCATAATACCCACAAATGCATTCTACATTGATGAACTCTACTCATTACTCATCACGCCTGCAGACATAAATAATTGGCGTTTGTGGCAGACTACACCTGTGAGTATACTCCTTGCATGTATAATCATGAAATGTCATTGTGCTGAATGTTTCTGTTTTGGATATATATATCCATTTGGATATATATATCCATTTATCCTCTTATCTCATTTGAGCAAATGTCAGTAAGCCAATCTCACACTGATGAGACTCATCAAGGTTGAAACATGTCTGTGAGTGGGTTAACTGACTTTGCATCTCCCAAGTCCTTGCTTAAAAGCTGTGTTTAAAGCAGCATGCATTGACTAAGGGTTGCTCATGTAATGTGAGCATGAGATAAAAAGTGGCACTGTGTGCTCATTTGCATGTCATTTCCCAGAATCCCTTGCTGCAGTGGAAGTGCTGTTTGCTGGGTGATAATGGTGAAAGACAGGGTTGCAGACCTGTCTAAGACATGCAAATGAATATACAGGAATATTTACAGTTGCTTTATGCTTTACTGTGGAGGGTTTTAGTCACTTTTTTTACCCACCATAACCTTAATAGTCGTGGTATATATATATATATACACACAAACACACACACACACACATAATAATAATATACAGGCATACCCCGCTGTAACATACGCAATGGGACCGGAGCATGTACAGTATGTAAAGTGAAAATGTACTTAAAGTGAAGCACCACTTTTTTCCACTTTACGATGCATGTACTGTACTGCAAACATCATATACATGCATAACTGATGTAAATAATGCATTTGTAACCAAAATAAATACAGTACAGTCAGTCCTCGTTTTACAACGCTTCGCTTTACAACGAATGGCTTATCCAACGCTATGCAATGCATACCTATATTCATTTTTACAACGCCAAAATGGCTTATCCAACGCTCTTACGACGCTTTGCAACGTTGTGTATGTGTGTATAT